>CM068968.1:68890182-68903371 GCA_035128595.1 Eptatretus atami | reverse complement strand
TTTTGGCCTAAATGCAAACGTTACGTTTGGTGAACCCAACACAGCACATCACCCAAAGAACACCATCCCGACTGTGGAGCATTGTGGTGGCAGCATCATGTGATGGGATTTCTCATCTCCATGTTGTCACTCATGTTTCCACCTGTTAGCTGACCTGCTCATGTGGCCTGCCCATTTCCTTTCCTGAGTTTGATATTTCTAGATATCCAGAGTTTTGGTTTGTTCTCTGACCCATTTATTTGTCTCTATCTTTGTAGCGAACGTAGTGACTTCATACTTAACGCGTGCACATGAGAGAATAGGAAACAACAACAACAGCAACACAATACCCTGGCAATTTGGAATCCGTGTCGTTGGCTATGACCCTTTTGCTTCGCGTTTTTTTGCTTCCGGTTTTGTACAGGGGAATGATGCATGCCGGGAGATAAAGGCATCGCGAGACATGAAAGACCCAAATATCAGACATGGTGTATATTTCCTCCACTTTTAATAAGATATTCCCTCATCATCAAAAATAATTTTTAATCGTGTTTACATTATTTGATCGCTGTTCCGAATCCAGGCCGAAGTAACCGGAAATTGTTATACAGTTGTGAACAAGTTATAGTAAAGTCAGAAGCGAATGTAAAAGAATACCTACGTTCGCTTCTATATTTTTTTTTTTAGATGAGATCTGTTCTAAGGCGGTGTAGTTGTTGTTGTGAAGGTAATGTTGAGGTATGTTGAGGTAATATTTATTTTTTAGATGAGATCCTGTTCTAGGCGGTGTAGTTGTCGTTGTGAAGGTAATGTTGAGGTAATATTTATTTTTTCAGATGAGATCCTGTTCGAGGCGTGTAGTTGTTGTGAAGGTAATGTTGAGTATAATTGAGGTAATATTATTTTTAGATGAGATCCTGTTCTAGGCGGTGTAGTTGTCGTTGTGAGGTAATGTTGAGGTAATATTTATTTTTTTAGATGAGATCCTGTTCGGCGGTGTAGTTGTTGTTGTGAAGGTAATGTTGAGGTATAATGTTGAGGTAATATTAATTTTTTAGATGAGATCCTGTTCTAGGCGGTGTAGTTGTCGTTGTGAAGGTAATGTTGAGGAAATTTTTTTTTTTCAGATGAGATCCTGTTCTAGGCGGTTGTTGTCGTTGTGAAGGTAATGTTGAGGATTTTTTTTTTTTCCAGATGAGATCCTGTTTCGGCGGTGTAGTTTTGTGTGAAGTATGTTGAGGTAATATAAATTTTTTATATGAGATCCTGTTCTAGGCGGTGTAGTTTCGTTGTGAAGGTAATGTTGAGGATATTTTTTTTTCAGATGAGATCCTGTTCTAGGGGTGTAGTGTCGTTGTGAAGTTAATGTTGAGGAATTTTTTTTTTCAGATGAGACCTGTTTCGGCGGTGTAGTTGTTGTTGTGAAGGTATGTTGAGGTTAATGTTGAGGTAATATTTTTTTTTTAGATGAGATCCTGTTCTAGGCGTGTAGTGTCGTTGTGAAGGTAATGTTGAGGAATTTTTTTTTTCAGATGAGATCTTTCTAGGCGGTGTAGTTGTTGTGTGTGAGGTAATGTGAGGTATAATGTTGAGGTAATATTATTTTTTAGATGAGATCCTGTTCTAGGCGGTGTAGTTGTCGTTGTGAAGGTAATGTTGAGGGTAATATTTTTTTTCAGATGAGATCCTGTTCGAGCAGTGTAGTTGTTGTGAAGGTATGTTGAGTATAATGTTGAGTAATATTAATTTTTTAGATGAGATCCTGTTCTCGGCGGGTTAGTTGTGTTGTGAAGGTAATGTTGAGGTATAATGTTGAGGTAATATTAATTTTTTACGATGAGATCCTGTTCTAGGCGTGTAGTTGTCGTTGTGAAGGTAATGTTGAGAATTTTTTATTTTTTTCAGATGAGATCCTGTTCTAGGCGGTGTAGTTGTCGTTGTGAAAGGTAATGTTGAGGAATTTTTTTTTCAGATGGATCCTGTTCTAGGCGGTGTAGTTGTTGTTGTGAAGGTAATGTTGAGTTAATATTTATTTTTTTAGATGAGATCCTGTTCTAGGCGTGGTAGTTGTCGTTGTGAAGGTAATGTTGAGGATAATGTGAGTTAATATTTATTTTTCAGATGAGATCCTGTTCTAGGCGGTGTAGTTGTCGTTGTGAAGGTAATGTTGAGGTATAATGTTGAGGTAATATTTATTTTTTTAGATGAGATCCTGTTCTAGGCGGTGTAGTTGTTGTTGTGAAGGTAATGTTGAGGAATTTTTTTTTTTTCAGATGAGATCCTGTCTAGCGGTGTAGTTGTCGTTGTGAAGGTAATGTGAGGATTTTTTTTTTCAGATAGGATCCTGTTCTAGGCGTGTAGTTGTCGTTGTGAAGGTAATGTTGAGGTATAATGTTGAGGTAATTTTTTTTTTCAGATGAGATCCTGTTCTAGGCGGTGTAGTTGTTGTTGTGAAGGTAATGTTGAGGTATAATGTGAGTAATATAATTTTTCAGATGAGATCCTGTTCTAGCGGTGTAGTTGTCGTTGTGAGGTAATGTTGAGTAATATTATTTTTTCAGATGAGATCTTGTTCGAGGCATGTAGTGTTTGAAGGTCTGTTGAGGATAATGTTGAGGTAATATAATTTTTTTAGATGAGATCCTGTCTAGGCGGTGTAGTTGTCGTTGTTGGAATGTTGATATAATGTTGAGGTAATATAATTTTTTTCAGATGAGATCCTGTTCTAGGCGGTGTAGTTGTGTTGTGAAGGTAATGTTGAGTTTAATATTTATTTTTTTAGATGAGATCCTGTTCTAGGCGGTGTAGTTGTCGTTGTGAAGGTAATGTTGGGATTTTTTTTTTTCAGATGAGATCCTGTTCACGGCGGTGTAGTTGTTGTTGAAGGAATGGAGTAAATTAATTTTTTTATTGATCTGTTCTAGGCGGTGTAGGTCGTTGTGAAGGTAATGTTGAGGTTAATGTTGAGGTAATATTATTTTTTTAGATGAGATCCTGTTCTAGAGCGGTGTAGTTGTCGTTGTGAAGGTAATGTTGAGGTAATATTTATTTTCAGATGAGATCCTGTTCGAGGCAGTGTAGTTGTTGTGAAGGTAATGTTGAGGTATATGTTGAGGTAATATTATTTTTTTAGATGAGATCCTGTTCTCGGCGGTGTAGTTGTTGTTGTGAAGGTAATGTTGAGGATAATGTTGAGGTAGATTAATTTTTTTAGATGAGATCCTGTTCTAGGCGGTGTAGTTGTCGTTGTGAAGGTAATGTTGAGGAATTTTTTTTTCAGATAGGATCCTGTTCTAGGCGGTGTAGTTGTTGTTGTGAGGTCATGTTGAGGTAATTTAATTTTTTTCATATGAGATCCTGTTCTAGGCGGTGTAGTTGTCGTTGTGAAGGTAATGTTGAGGTATAATGTTGAGGTAAATATTTATTTTTTTTAGATGAGATCCTGTCTAGGCGTGTAGTTGTCGTTGTGAAGGTAATGTTGAGGTAATATTATTTTTCAGATGAGATCCTGTTCGAGGCAGTGTAGTTGTTGTGAAGGTCATGTTGAGGTATAATGTTGAGGTAATATTATTTTTTTAGATGAGATCCTGTTCTCGGCGGTGTAGTTGTGTTGTGTAAGGTAATGTTGAGGTATAATGTTGAGGTAATATTAATTTTTTAGATGAGATCCTGTTCTAGGGGTGTAGTTGTCGTTGTGAAGGTAATGTTTGAGGGAATTTTTTTTCAGATAGGATCCTGTCTAGGCGGTGTAGTTGTTGTTAAGGTCATGTTGAGTAATATTATTTTTAGATGAGATCTGTTCTAGGCGGGTGTAGTTGTCGTTGTGAAGGTAATGTTGAGGAATTTTTTTTTTTTCAGATGAGATCCTGTTCTCGGCGGTTTGTCGCGTTGTTGTGAAGGTAATGTTGAGGTATATGTCAGTATGTTATCACGGTTATAGAAATGCACAAATAATTATTTGATCTATAGTATACCCAATCACACTTTATGACTAAAAAATTAACAACAAAACTCGGAGAGTTAAATACTCTTGCAGTTTGAGTTCTAATTTTATAAAAAGAATATCTCCCGCATCATCAAAAATATTTTAACCGTGATTTACATTATTTGATCGCTGATTCCCGAATCCAGGCCGAAGTCAACCGGAAATTGCAGCATCGATGTAAGAAGATTCTACGTTCGCTTTCTAAGGCTTTCTATTCCTAGTTATGTAAGTAACTCACATATTACGTTCATATTGTGTTGTGCTGCTGTTAAAAAGTTTTCTCAATCTTGTTGTTAATTCCCAGGTTCTGCCCCGCTTTATGATCATTTGAATTATACAGTGATGAAAACTTTATTTTTCAGACTGTTGGAAAGTACATCTCATGATGTACTGGTAGTTTTCCATACGGTTTCCATCCAGTTTGATTCCCCTTTTATTTCTTGTTAGCCTGTCGTCCACACAAAGGAAGAAACGGTTTTTCAATGTGTGTTGTGTGTGTGTGTGTAGTGTGTGTGTGTGTGTGTGTGCTGTGTCTGGGAGCCGTAACTTTGTTTGACAACCATTGAATCCTTGGTCATCTAATTTTCAATAAAGCTCTATCATGAGAAAATGGAGAAGAGAAGTTAATGATTTGGTCAAAAGGTCAAAGGTCAACATCACATAAAATGATCATTTGCATTACCGATTGACCTGAAGTTTTAAGAACTTGCATATTGGTCAATGATGGTTCCCAATCAAAGGCTGTAGAGCGATTGTAATTTTTTTTTTTTTTTTTAATCAAAAAGAATCAAGGTTGAATAAATTGTAAATTTTCATCCGATTGACTTGAAATTTAAAACAAAAATTTGGATAGTTACACCATTGAATTGTTTTGAAAATTTGAGCAGTGCTTACCGTTATCGGTTCATTGAGCCTATTGCTTATGAGGTCAAAAGGTCAAGGTTCACCTTAAAAATCAAAAAAATGTAGTTTTTATTTGCTGTTTTGTCTGTTTAGAATGGAAAAAGAAGAAAAGCAAAATACAAAGATTTGGTGCGGACGGGCTTTGCATTTTCAAGATGCTTTCTCATTCTGATTGATTTTGCCTTGTGGCTAAAGCTTTGCCTTAAGTATATATGTTTCTTGTACTTCTTACCATATTTGGTTTCCATTTATTATGATTTCTCCATGAGGTACAAGGTTTCATTACTACTTTGGTTTTTGACTGTTCACTTCAGCCCACACTTCATGCTGGCTTCAGCGAACTCCCCAGAGCATGGTTTCAATTTTCACTAAGCTTTTTCTATTACAAACAACGTCGTCTGCAAATCTTAGATGGTTGAACATTTCTCCATTAATGTTGACGCCCCTATCTTCTCACTGAAGTGATGGAATATAATCAAGACAGGCAGTGAATAATTTTGGTGAGATCGTGACACCTTGTCTTACTGCTTTTTTTGATGTTGATCTTCCCACTTCCTCCATGCAGCTTCACTGTAGTTTACAATCTGTGTAAATATCTTTCAGTAAGTTCATTGACATACAATCAGATATTCAGACATACATATCATTAGATTAATATATGTATATGTTACATTATTTATATATATATATATATATATATAATATATATATAATTCTAGCAGTGTGTGTGTGTGTGTGTGTGGTGTGGTGTTGTGTGTGTCTGTGACCGCTGTTTCTCGACAACCGCTGGTCCAATCTAATTGAAACTTGCCAGGTATATTTCTGGGACCTGAGGATGTGCCTTTTCAAGGTTTGATATTAATCGACAAGTGCTTCCCAAGTTATGGCCATTTATTTACCAAACCAATGACAAGACACGTTGTTGCGAGGCGGGCCGATGGGGAAGGGAAGCTCAGCCGCATTCCCATTACGGGTTCAACATACGGGCTTCCGGAGAGTGATGACTTCGTGTATTCTATAATTTCTCGATTTCTATGCGGCATTATAATAAACACAATCCCCAAGTTATGATCGTTTTCATATAAGACGGTGCTAAAATTTCGGTAACATCAGAGTGCTGGTATGCTCCGAACCAGGAGTAAATTTTTTTTCTCTCTCTTCTTCTTCTCTTTTTGTTTTTCCTTGCGACGACATTGCGAAAGGTAAATACGTTGGCGCTAATTGAATAATTGGCCATTAAACCTAAATTGCGATCATCGTAACTGTGATATGCGAACTTCCGCGCCATGCACGTACGGGCACGCGAGAGCGAAGCAAACGCCTTTGTGGTTGTTGTTTGTTGTTTGCGGTTGGAATATTTATTTATTCTTTTTTTATTTATTTATTTTTTTTTTTACGAGCACGTACTAGTATATATAAAATCCCTCACTACCTCACTGATATAAATGTTTAGTGCTTTATAGGTTCGCAAGAAAGCTGAATTTTGCATACTGATGCAATTCAAAGCCATATCGAGGAAAATTACAAAACGTCAGAAATGTCCGTAAACAAAAACATACATAAACTCGAGTGAAGTGATGGTCTGCCATCGCAAATCCACGCTTCCCACATTAATCAAAGTTTGAAAGATGGCAAAACGTTCCACAGGATTGACCAATAACAAATTTGGAGTTAAATTTTTTTTTCTTCGTTTTGCCCTTGGACATGAACTGGGGTAAGATCCAAAAAATAGTTTAAATATTTCATGGGTCCTCCAATGTGGTTAGATATCCAATGAAACGGAAGCCAAGAAGGAACCTGTGGTGAGAGTAAAGAGCAAAGCTGAGTCATCATGAGGACCCGGATAGGATTCGGGTTTCAAACCGCTACTCCACAACCCTCAGCCCATCCAGGCACAGCCCAAGCTGGCCTGACAAAAAAATTTCTGCGAAAATTCACTTCTGCCAAGAGAGATAGATATATGAAAGAGAAGAACAGAGTAAAAGATACATAAGAGAGAAAAAGCAAAAAATTAGGAATTGAATAAAGAGAATTGTGAAATTAAAGAAAGTACAACAAAGTGTCTGTAAATATTTACACAAAAAGTTAACAAAAAGAAAGTTAACAAAAAAAAATATGAAGGAACACAAGAACAAAGATGTCGGGAAGAACCTGGACAGATAATTTTGCAGATTTTTGATGCGAATCAATACATTTTGTACATCACGAGGTGATAAGCTTTGTGGTCAAGTTCATCAAAATATGTTTGGTAGTTTCGGAGAAGAGAGTAAATATTATTTGAGGGGATCACGCTCCCTCCCCCCCCCTGTTGACCCTGTAATGAGCGCAGATTTTGATGCGGTCAATTACACCTCGTTAGGTATCAGGATATGAAGCTTGTTGGCCAAGTTGCCATCAAAATTGTGTGGTTTGGTTCAAGTGATAATGGACTGAAGTGTTTTTAAGGACTGATTGGAACTGACCTACACAACACTGCTAGATCGCATAAGCTCACCAGAACTAAAGTTGAAGTGAGCTAAAATAATGTTACCTGAATATTGCATTTTTTGGTATTTGATATTTTAAGACGCCGCGCCCCCTGGGGCTCTTCTTGACATCCTTCTCGCTCTTGCACCTTCTTGCCAGTGTTGACTCATACTCACAGTTTTGGTGAATTTCCTGTAAACCGTCTTTTAGGAGGATGCGTGACGGACGGACGAATGGATGGCACAGACAAAGACAGACGACAGACAGATGAGCTGATTATAATATTCCCCCTTTTTCATAAATATGGGAAAATAAAGTTCATTCGGGTTCAGTTCGCTATGTGCATGGCGGGTCACATGACCCAATACAATGGGACGTCACGTGATCTGTGTACTGGCACGATCGCTCCCTGAGGGAGTTGGTGTTTCTTGGGTTTTTACGGGCGGCATTTGATTTCGTGAACGTGGCCTGTAGATTTGTGCCATTTACGGAAGTCATGTGAGTGGGTCGCGAAGTAGCAAAATATTTATCATTTACAGACGGTGTACAAGTTGCTACAGTGTATATTATTAACGGCGTTACATGTTTCCATTTAATATGTATATATATATTCTTCTTCTCTTTCGGGCAGCTCACCGTTCGGGGTTGCCACAGCGGATCATCCCTATGACCGCTATAGTGATTCTGGCTTATGTTTTTACGCCGGATGCCTTCCTGCCACCCTGTCGCCTCTTACGACACTAGGATATGGTACACCTATTTTTTACCCGAGGCATAACACCCGGGCCAGTATACTGGTATTCACTTCGCCGACCTCGGAAGGATTGACAGCTGAGTCAACCTCCTGGTGTATTTAATTCAGTGGCCAACGGGGCTTGAACTCAGGACTTATTGGATCCAAGCCGCTGCCCTACCACTGCCGCCAACACCGAGGTCTTATATTGTATATTAATATAATATATATATATATAATGTATAAACAGTTGGTAGTTCAGATCTCTGTATTAGCCAACCGCTGACTATAACAAACATTTTGTCACACGCATATTTCCCTGTTAATTCATGATCCCGAGTGGCTGGAATTAACCAGAAATAACACAAAAATTGCTTTGTCCAAACATAACTGATCGCAGATACCGTATGTTCGAAATTCTTGAATTCAGAGATCACCTGAATGATTATACTAAAACATAAAAAAAACATTTATTCTTCCATGCTTTTTTCGCTTGCTCTGATGCCTGAAATGGCACCACCCAGCACAAATTTAAGCGTTCCATTTAAAGAGATAAGATGTTACAGACTCAAAACTGTTGCTAGGCAATGCTAACATGTTCCTCTCATCCATCTATGGGAACCATACCCTGTGCAGAGCGTGGTGTTCTAAGCAGTCTCCTTGGCGATTGGGCACAATTCCTGACGGGTCAGCCACTCCGAACAGGAATAACCAGCAACTTGGCACTCATTTTTGCGACCTTCTGGAAGAGATGACAAGGCAGAGTCAACCCACCTAGGTATTAATTCAAATGCTGGGGGATTTGAACCTCAGGATCTAAGAATCCCAACTCACCACCCTAACGCATTAGCCAAACCACAGGCTTGTGCCTCTTCTGCTTCTTATTTTGATAACATGTTCGCCATATTTACACACAAAATCACGATAAGCTGCAACTTTTAGATAAAGAGCTCATTCTAATATCATTCTTGATTTATATAGCTCATTACTCAGAAAAAACAAGCACAATCCACATCATCAAGTATAGTGGCTGTAAATCGTACCCCCCCACCTATTGCTACATTTAGTGAATAACAATTATGTAAAAACGATTTTTTCCAAATTAATTTTTTATTCGAAAGCGCTGTCACACCTTGAACGTTTTTAGCCAGCAATGGCAACGTATAAAAATGTATGGTAAAACGTTGGCGTACCGGCTGAAGTTTTGAGTTTTTTTTAAGTTTTGGTCGGATCATAACGTGTTGGTCGTATGGCATAACATATTAGTAATGGGCACGAACGTTCGTTTGTCTTATAGATAACTTATAAACGAATGCTTAGCTGTTTATCGGCCGTTTCACAACCTATGCACTAACGATAGGTATAACTTAGGCATAGCGCGGCTGCCACGTATCCGCCGCGAACTCGTGGCGTAGCCTGTTAAAACCTGCCGCACGCCGATTTAAATCAAACGCCTGAAAATTGGAAGTGTCAACATCGCAGTCACCCTGGAACGATTTAGCCAGCGTTTGCCGACCTATGAAAATGGTCTAAACGCGTGGCACACGTCGAATACGGTATGGGTAAGTTGTTGTATACTGTTAGGAGCACGACTGAAAAAACAATGAGTACGCTGTCATATTCTGTGGTAACGCTTAGTACGTCGTGAAATTTTCAGCATGCTTAAAATTTTATCGACGTACTCGACGTATGACTCACAAGTTCCGCATACGCTGGCATAAGTTTCTCGGCACGCTCCGCGATCGTTGACACCGTCGAACACACGTTACTTGTAAGTTACTCATAAGTCGCAACACGTCCGAGGGTAATTAGCATACCGAACTTAATTTTTAA
This sequence comes from Eptatretus atami, assembly GCA_035128595.1. Lineage (NCBI taxonomy): Eukaryota > Metazoa > Chordata > Myxini > Myxiniformes > Myxinidae > Eptatretus > Eptatretus atami. The sequence goes on along the minus strand of CM068968.1, from coordinate 68,893,472 downwards.
CCTATGAGTAACGTGCTTTTGACCTATGAGTAGCTGCTTTCGGTGAACTATGGTGTAGCGTGCTTTAAACCGATGTGTAACGTATCTCAAAACGCACATTGTTGTATTGTGATGAATTAGATTGATGTCTTCGGGACGACCACAGAACTTACTGAACGTGTTTCATAACTTACATCTACCGTATAATGCATTTGCAGCGTTAGGGAATTGGTATAATAATGGGCTTCACAGAGAACCCGTCAGTGTTCCAGACTCCATGTATGATAGATGCAATTGTCCAGTAGTATCAGTGTAGCAGTAATTGGGTGAGCGTGTCAGTAGAGTAGTAGTAGTATTGGTAGTAGTAGTAGGTCATGTCAGTAGTAGTAGTGAGCGTGAATGGGAGGGTGTGGGTGATGATGTCGTTCCTCGTTGCGTCATTGAATAGGAGTCTACTTGCACCATTGTTCCGATGTTCTTTTCGGATAATTTTTTCCTCATTCCCACGAATGAACTAATTTTTTTTGTTTCAGTTTTAAAGTATCCAAAACGACTTGACAAATGCCATAATTGTACTAGCTATATGAACACAGAACGCTCTCGATAACTTATAGATAGGATTATACCAACGATTGATTCGCGTGTTTTTAAAGAGCGTCCACAACTATGACCCAACGATAGTCTAGACGTTGCATAGCGTGGCGTATATCGTCGGAACGATTACGTGAGGTTTCTATTCATAGGTGACACTTCACTTTTAAATAAATTGCCTGTTCCACATCGCCTATTGTTTTTTGGACCGCTGGTGCTCAGGCAATTGAAATCGTTTCCATTGAACGAGTTATATGCGCTTCCACTGGACTATGAAAATGATTGAATAACTCAGCTTTGGTTATCCTTGGACCCACTCTGTAGCAGCTTGTCGACATCGCTGGAGGCATTCCGCAGGAAGTTGATGAAGGATGCATCGCGTCCTCGTTCCGGAGAACTTTACCACCTGAGCTGGTCATATCATGCCGTGAATGGCGTCGCCTCCCGATCCATGGTCTGACCCAGTTCCTCTTCTCCTCCGTTCACGTCTTCTTCTTCCCGGCTTCTATTGGAACACAACTGGTGCAGCGTCAACTCGTGAGGTCATGTTGATGTTGGAGGACGGTAGGTATTGTCGTCTCAGCCTTGCCGTATCCTCCTATCTCTCAGGAAATGACATGGACATGTAGCTCACCACGAAGTCTAAAACAGGACGGGTTCCTCCTGCGAAGCCCCTTTTTATATGACCAATTCCCCTAATCGCTGCCAATACGCCTTATATGGTATCTGTAAGTTTAAACGCGTTCAGTAAGGTTTCTGTGGTCGTCCTGAAGACGTCAAAAATGTCTACCTGCGTATTGTGGTTGGCAGTTTAGAAATAATTCCCAAGCACGTTACTTAGGTTATAATAATCACGGGTACCCTAAACATTACTTTGACGGTGTTTCGACGTATGAGGAAACTTTCAAGTAACGTTGTTTGCGAAAGTGTAGAACAAACGTTCGTTGTAGCGTGCTTACAAAACGTTACTCATAGGTTAGAAATAGTTCGGGTTACGGCTAAACATTACCTCGACTGGTTTCGACTTATGAGTAAACTACAACGTAACGTGTGTCGACGTGTGTCAACGATGGACATAACGTGCCCTAGCAACTTATGGTAGCGTAGCAGAACGTGTGAGTCATACGCCGGGCATAACATCGTAAAAATTCAAGCATGCAAAAATTTTGAGGACAAACCCAAAGTACAACGTTTAAAGCCAGCGTACTACGACGTATGGCAGTTGTTTTTTCAGCGTGCTCTTAACGATATACCAAACGTACCCATAACGTATTCGACGTGTGCCTGGTTTTAGACAAATTTTTCATAATCCGCATACGCTGGCTTAAATCTCAAGGTGTGACAGCGGCTTAACTGAAGAGATTCAAGCAAAACATTGTTACAGTTGAAGGAGTTACATTCAGGAATACTCAAAAAGCATGCACGAATCAAAATTCGCTGGTTGAAAAAGTATTCAGCACTTGGGTCAGTCTTGTGGAAAACACCTTTTGCAGCAGGACTGCTCTGACCTTTTGGTAAGGTCTCTACCAGCTTCTGCACAGTGAATGGTGAAATCGTTTAACCATTCTTCACATAAATTGCTCGTTAGTCTGCCAAGGGGTTGATGGGGATCGTCAGATTGGACTGCAATCTTCAATGTTCTGGCCTAAATTCGATTAGGGTTCAAGTCAGAACATTGATTGGGCCACTCAAGACATTTATTTTCTTCTATTCAGCCACTCAGGTGTTGGCTTTAGCTTTGTGATCGGATCATTGTCCTGATGAAATGTAACTCCGACCACTTTCAGTTTATGGCTGACTCAAGCGGTTTTCATTCAGATTCTCCTGTACTTTGAACCGTCATTGTCCCTTCTATCCTGACAGCTTGCCAGTCCCTGCTGATGAAAACGCCCCATAACAATGATGCCTGCCACCTCCATGCTTGACAAAAGGGATGGAGTTGACTGGGTTGATGGCTGGAGTTCAAAGCCCCGTCGGCTGCTGAATTATTACAAGGGGGTTGCAAGCTCAGCCTCTGTCATCTTCCTGAGGTCGGCGAAGATGAGTACGGTTCCAGTGTGTGTCCTGTAGAGGGGCACTATGCTCAGCGACACAGTTGCGCTTCAAGAAATATAGCTAACCCAGCACGTAAGCTGCCAAACGACCACACAACACAACACACATCGGATTACAAGTACAGGAGGCAGGAATATTGTTTTCCCATGTGCGGGAGGTGTTGCTGGTTGAGTGGTGATTTTTTGAGTGAGCAAGTGAGATGCCATTGAAAATTTGGCATGCAGATTTGAATGAAGAGGCACGCCATGCACGTGCTGTAGAGGAATCTATTGTGAATTCTTCATGGAGGCTGCGAGCGTGTTCTTGTTTATTTCGTATCGTGTGGTGTTTGCTTGCTTTGCTTATTTGATTTGTACCATGGCTAAAGAAAGGGTTGATGAAATCTGAATTAGAGATAGAGATATAATTAGACTAGCTATAAAGACCCATGGAATCTCTCTCCCCCCATATTACGTTTCATATTGTGTTGTGCTGCTGTAAAAAGTTTCTCAATTCTTGTTGTTAATTCCCAGGTCTCTGCCCCCTTTATGATCATTTGAATTATACAGTGATTGAAAACTTTATTTTTCAGACATGTTGGAAAGCTACATCTCATGATGGTACTGAGTTTTCCATACGGTTTCCATCCAAGTTTGATTCCCCTCTTTATTTCTTGTTAGCCTGTC
>CM068968.1:68866964-68890053 GCA_035128595.1 Eptatretus atami | reverse complement strand
TCAGTGAGAAAATAGGAGAAGAGAAATTAATTGAATTTAGCGTCAAAAGGTCAAAGAGGTTCAACATCACCATTTAAAATGTTCATTTTCATGGCATTTGGACCTGAAATTTTAGACTTAGCATATTGGTTCATGAATGGTTCACCAATCAGCTGTAGAAGCCGATTGTCAATTTTTTTTTTTTTCTTTAAATTACAAAAGATCAAGGTTGCATACAATTGTAAATTTTCATCCGATTGACTTGAAATTTAAACAAAATTTGGATATTACACCATTGAATTGGTTTTGAAAATTTGAGCAGTGCTTACGTATCGGGTCATTGAAGCCTATTGCTTTTGAGGTCAAAAGGTCAAGGTCACCTAAAAATCAAAAAAAATGTATTTTTTTTATTTCGCTGTTTTGTCATGTTTAGCATATGGAAAAAGAAGAAAAAGTCAAAATACAAAGTGGATGCGGACGGGCTTTGCATTTTCAGATGCTTTCTCATTCTTGATTGTTTTGCCTTGTGGCTAAAGCTTTGCCTTAAGTATATATGTATTCTTGTACTTCTTCCATTTGGTTTCCATTTATTATGATTTCTCCATGAGGTACAAGGGGTTCATTACTACTTTGGTTTTTGACATGTTCATCTTCAGCCCACACTTCATGCTGGCTTCAGCGAACTCCCAGAGCATGGTTTCAATTTTCACTAAGCTTTTTTCTATTACAACAACGTCGTCTGCAAATCTTAGATGGTTGAACATTTCTCCATTAATGTTGACGCCCCTATCTTCTCACTGAAGTGATGGAAATATATACTCAAGACAGGCAGTGAATAATTTTGGTGAGATCGTGACACCTTGTCTTACTGCTTTTTTGATGTTGATCTTCCCACTTCCTCCATGCAGCTTCACTGTAGTTGTACAATCTGTGTAAATATCTTTCAGTAATTCATTGACATACAATCAGATATTCAGACATACATATCATTAAGATTAAAACTATAATGTATCATGTACCAATTTTATATAATATGTATATTTGATATTATTATAATATCATAATTCTAGCAGTGTGTGTGTTGGTGTGTGTGGAAAAGTCTAGTGTTGTGTGTGTGTGGTGGGGGCTGTGTACTGTGGGAGCGCTGTTTCTACAGACAAACGCTGGTCCAATCTAATTGAATTGCCAGGTATATTTCTGGGACTGAGGATAGACGTGCCTTTTTCAGGTTTGATATTAAATCGGACAAGTGCTTCCAAGTTATGGCCATTTATTTACCAAACCAATGACAAGACACGTGTGTTGCGAGGCGGTCGGCCGATGGGGGAAGGGAAGCTCGCACGCAGATTCCCCATTACGGGTTACCACATACGGGGCTTCCGAGAGAGTGATGACTTCGTGTATTACTAATAATTTTCTCGATTTCCTTAATGCGCATTTAAATAGTAACAAAAACATGCCCCAAGTTATGATCGTTCTTCATTAAGACGGCATGCATAAATTTCGGTAACATCAGAGTGTGGTATGCTCGAACCAGGAAGTAAATTTTTTTTCTCTCTCTTCTCTTCTCTTTTTGTTTTTCCTTGCGACGCATTGCGAAAACGGTAAAATACGTTGGCGCTAATTGAATAATTGGCCATTAAAACAACTAAATTGCGAAAATCATCGTAACTGTGATATGCGAACTTCCGCCATGCACGTACCGAGAGCCGCAGAGCGATGCGGGAAAGAACGGCCTGTGTGGTTGTTGTTTGTTGCCTATGGGGTTGGATATTTCATATTATTCTTAATTTTTATTTATTTATTTTTTTTACGAGCACGTACTAGTATATATAAAATCCCTCACTACCTCACTGATATAAATGTTTAGTGCTTTATAGGTTCGCAAGAAAGCTGAAATTTTGCATACTGATGCAATTCAAAGCCAATATCCGAGGAAAAATTACAAAACCGTCAGAAAATGTCCGTAAACAAAAACATACATAAACTCGAGTGAAGTCGATGGTGCGCCATCGCAAATCCCCACGCTTCCCACATTAATCAAAGTTGAAAGATGGCAAAACGTTCCACCAGGATTGACCCAATAACAAATTTGGAGTTAAATTTTTTTTCTTCAGTTTTGCCCTTGGGACATGAACCTGGGGTAAGATCCAAAAAAATAGTTAAATATTTCATGGGTCCTCCAATGTTGGTTAGATATCCAATGAAACGGAAGGCCAAGAAGGAACTGGGTGAAGTAAAGAGCAAAGACTGAATCATCATGAGGAACCCGGATAGGATTCGGGTTTCAACCGCTACTCCACAACCCTCAAGCCCATCCAGGCACAGCCAAGTGGGCCTGACAAAAAAATTTCTGCAAGAATTCACTTCTGCCAAGAGAGATAGATAATGAAAGAGAAGAACAGAGTAAAAGAGATACAAGAGAAGAAAAAGCAAAAATTAGGATGAATAAAGAGAATTGTGAAAATTAAAAGAAAGTAACAAAAAAGTGTCTGTAAATATTTACACAAAAAAGTGTAACAAAAAAGAAAGTAACAAAAAAAATATGAAAGGAACAAAGAACAAAGATGTCGGGAAGAACCTGGACAGATAGATTTTAGCAGATTTTGATGCGATCAATACATTTTGTTACATCACGGGTGATAAAGCTTGTGGTCAAGTTTCATCAAAATTGTTTGTGTAGTTTCGGAGAAGAGAGTAAATATCTATTTGAGGGGATCAACGCTCCCTCCCCCCCCCCTGTTGACTCCTGTAATGAGCGCAGATTTTGATGCGGTCAATACACCTTCGTTAGGTATCAGATATGAAGCTTGTGGCCAAGTTGCATCAAAATTGTGTGTTTGGTTCAAGTGATAATGACTGAAGTGTTTACAGACTGATTGACTGACCTACAAACACTGCTAGATCGCATAAGCTCACCAGACTAAAGTTGAAGTGAGCTAAAAATGTACCTGAAATTGCATTTTTTGGTATTTGATATTTTGACCCCGCCCCCTGGGGCTCCTTCTTGCATCTCCTTCTCGCTCTTGCACCTTCTTGCCATGTGTTGATCATAACTCACAAGTTTGGTGAATTTCTGTACAACCGTTTTGGAGGAGATAGCGTGACGGACGGACGAATGGATGGACAGACAGACAGACAGACAGACAGATGGAGCTGATTATAATATTCCCCCTTTTTCATAAAATATGGGGAAAATAAAAGTCATTCGGTTCAGTCTCGCTATGTGCATGGCGGGTCACATGACCCAATACAATGGGACGTCACGTGATCTTGTACTGGCACGATCGCTCCCTGAGGGAGCTGGTGTTTCTTGGTTTTACGGCGGCATGATTCGTGAAGTGCCTGTAGATTTGTGCCATTTACGGACATTGTGAGTGGTCGGAAGTAGCAAATATTTATCATTTACAGACGGTGTACAAGTGCTACAGTGTATATTATTAAGCGTTACATGTTCATATATATGTATATATATATTCTTCTTCTTCTTTCGGCAGCTCCCGTTCGGGGTTGCCACAGCGGATCATCCCTATGATCCGCATAGTGATTTGGCTTAGTTTTTACGCCGGATGCCCTTCCTGAAACCCTGGTCGCCTCTTACGACACAGGGATATGGTACACCTATTTTTACCCGAGGCATACACCGGGCCCAGTATACTGGTACTCACTTCGCCGACCTCGGAAGGATGACAGGCTGAGTCAACCTCCTGGTGTATTAATTCAGTGGCCCAACGGGGCTTGAACTCAGGACCTTTTGGATCCCAAGCCGCTGCCCTAACCACTGCGCCAACACCAGGCTTATATATATATATATATATATATATATATAATGTATATACAGTTGGTAAAGTCAGATCTCTGTATTAGGCACCCTGACTATAACAAACATTTTTGTCAACGCATATTTCCCTGTATTCATGATCCAGGTGGCTGGAAATTAACCAGAAATAACAACAAAAATTGCTTTGTCCAAACATAACTGATCGCAGATACCGTATGTTCGAAAATTCTTGAACTTCAGAGATCACTGAATGATTATACTAAAACATAAAAAGAAACAATTTTATTCTTCCATGCTTTTTTCCATTGCTCTGATGCTGAAATGCACCACCCAGCACAAATTTAAGCGTTCCATTTAAGAGATAAGAGTTTACACTCAAACTGGTTGCTAGGCAATGCTAACATGTGCCTCTTCCATCCATCTATGGGAACCATACCCTGTGCAGAGCGTTGGTGCTTCCTAAGCAGTCTCCTTGGCGATTGGGCACAATCCTGGACGGGTCACCACTCCGACACAGGATACCAGCAAACTGGCACTCATTTTGCCGACCTCGGAAGGATGACAGGCAGAGTCAACCCCACCTGGTATTAATTCAAATGCTGAGGGGGATTTGAACTCAGGATCCTAAGATCCCAAGCTCACCACCCTAACCATTAAGCCAACACCAGGCTTGTGCCTCTTCTGCTTCTTATTTTATAACATTTGCCATATTTACACACAAAATCACGATAGCTGCAAACTTTTAGATAAAGAGCTCATTCTAATCACTCATTCTTGATTTATATAGCTCATTCTCAGAAAACAAGCACAATCCACATCATCAAGTATAGTGGCCTGTAAATGTACCCACCCCCTACCAATAATGCCACATTTAGATGAATAACAAATTATGTAAAAACGATTTTTCCAAATTAACTTTTTTATTCGTAAAGGCGCTGTCACACCTTGACGTTTTAGCCAGCAATGGCAACGTATAAAAATGTTATGTAAAACGTTGGCGTACGCTGAAGTTTTGAGTTTTTTTTTAAAGTTTTGGTCGGATTCATAACGTGTTGGTCGTATGCATAACATATTAGTAATGGGCACAGAACGTTTCGTTGTCTTATAGATAAACTTATACCAACGAATGCTTAGCCTGTTATCGGCGTTCACAACCTATGCCCAACGATAGTTTAACTTAGGCATAGCGCGCTGCACGTATCGCCGACCAACTCGTGGCGTAGCCTGTTAAAAACCTGCCGCACGCCGATTTAAATCAAAACCGCCTGAAAATTGGAAGTGTCAACATCGCAGTCACACCTTGACGATTTAGCCAGCGTTTGCCGACCTATGAAAAATGTGTCTAAAACGCTGGCACACGTCGAATACGGTATGGGTAAGTTGTGTATACGTTAGGAGCACGCTGAAAAACAATGAAGTACGCTGTCATATTCCGTGGTACGTCTAGTACGTCGTGAAATTTCAAGCATGCTAAAAATTTTACGACGTACTCGACGTATGGCTCACAAGTTCCGCATACGCTGGCATAAGTTCTCGGCACGCTCCGCGATCGTTGACACACGTCGGACACACGTTACTTGTAAGTTACTCATAAGTCGAAACACGTCGAGGTAATGTTTAGCATACCCGAAACTTAATTTTTAACCTATGAGTAACGTCTTTAACCTATGAGTAGCGTGCTTTGAACCTATGTGTAGCGTGCTTTGAACGATGTGTAACGTATCTCAAACGCACATTGTTGTATGTAGATGAATTAGATTGATGTCTTCCGGACGACCACAGAACTTACTGAACGTGTTTCTACTTACATCTACCGTATAATGGCGATTTGGCAGCGTTTAGGGGAATTGGTATATACAAATGGGCTTCACAAGAGGAACCCGTCAGTGTTCCAGACTCCATGTTGAGTAGATGTCAATGTCAGTAGTATCAGTAGTAGCAGTATTGGGTGAGCGTGTCAGTAGTAGTAGTAGTAGTATTGGTAGTAGTAGTAGGTCCATGTCAGTAGTAGTAGGTGAGCGTGATGGGGAGGGTGTGGGTGATGATGTTTCCTCGTTGCGTCCATGAATAGGAGTCTACTTTGCACCATTGTTCGATGTTCTTTTCGGATAATTTTTTTTTCTCATTCCCACGATGAACTATTTTTTTGTTTCAGTTTTTAAAGTATTCAAAACACTTGGACAAATGCATAATGTACTAGTATTGAACACAGAACGCTTCGATAACTTATAGATAAGTTATACCAACGATTGATTCGCGTGTTTTAGGCTCCACAACCTATGCCCAACGATAGTCTAACGTATGCATAGCGTGGCAGCGTATCGTCGACGATTACGTGAGGTTTTCTATTCATAGGCTGCAACTTCACTTTTAATAAATGCCTGTCACTCGCCTATTGTTTTTGGACGCTGGTGCTCGGCAATTGAAATCGTTTCCATTGAACGAGTTATATCGCTTCCACTGGACTATTGAAATGATTTAATAATAATGCTTGGTTATCCTTGGACCCACTCTGGCTAGCAGCTTGTCGAACATCGCTGGAGGCATTCGCAGGAAGTTGATGAAGGATGCATGGTCCTCGTTCCGGAGTTCCACCATGAGCTGGTCATATATGCCGTAATGGCGTCGCCTCCCGATCCATGGTCTGACCCAGTTCCTTCTCCTCCGTTCACGTCTTCTTCTCCCGGCTCTATTGGCACACAACTGGTGCAGCGTCAACTCGATGAGGTCATGTTGATGTTGGAGGACAGGTAGGTATTGTCGTCTCAGCCTTGCCGTATCCTCCATCTCTCGGAATGACATGGATATGTACTCACCACGAAGTCTAAAAAAAAAGAGGGTTCCTCCTGCGAAGCCCCTTTTTATATACCAATTCCCCTAATCGCTGCCAATACGCCATTATATGGTATCTGTAAGTTCTAAACGCGTTCAGTAAGTTCTGTGGTCGTCCTGAAGACGTCAAATATGTCTACATGCGTATTTGTGCGTAGGACATGCTTTACAAATAATTCCCAAGCACGTTACTCATAGGTTATAAATAAGTCACGGGTACCCTAAACATTACTTTGACGTGTTTCGACGTATGAGGAACTTTCAAGTAACGTGTTGCGAAGTGTGAACAACGTTCGTGTAGCGTGCTTACAAAACGTTACTCATAGGTTAGAAATAAGTTTCGGGTACGCTAAACATTACCTCGACGTGTTTCGACTTATGAGTAACTTACAAGTAACGTGTGTCGACGTGTGTCAACGATGGCATAACGTGCCTACAACTTATGGCTAGCGTAGCAGAACGTGTGAGTCATACGCCGGCATACATCGTAAAATTTCAAGCATGCAAAAATTTGAGGACAACCCAAAAGTACAACGTTTAAAGCCAGCGTACTACGACGTATGGCAGTGTTTTTCAGCGTGCTCTTAACGTATACAAAACGTACCCATAACGTATTCGACGTGTGCCAGTGTTTTAGACAAATTTTTCATAAATCCGCATACGCTGGCTAAATCGTCAAGGTGTGACAGCGGCTTAACTGAAGAGATCAAGCAAAACATTGTTACAGTTGAAGGAGGTTACATATCAGGAATACCTCAAAAAAGCATGCACGAATCAAAATTCGCTGGTTGAAAAAGTATTCAGCACCTTGGGTCAGTGCTTGGTGGAAACACCTTTTGCAGCAATGACTGCTCTGAGTCCTTTTGGGTAGGTCTCTACCAGCTTTGCACAGTGACATGGTGAAATCTTTACCCATTCTTCACATGAAAATTGCTCTAGTTCTGCCAAGTTTGATGGGGATCGTCGATGGACTGCAATCTTCATGTCTGGCCATAAATGTTCGATTGGGTTCAAGTCAGAACATTGATTGGGCCACTCAAGAACATTTATTTTCTTCTTATTCAGCCACTCCGGTGTGGCTTTAGCTTTGTGATTCGGATCATTGTCCTGATGAAATGTGAATCTCCGACCCACTTTCAGATTTATGGCTGACTCAAGCAGGTTTTCATCAAGGATTCTCCTGTACTTTGAACCGTCCATTGTCCCTTCTATCCTGACAAGCTTGCCAGTCCCTGCTGATGAAAACAGCCCCATAACATGATGCTGCCACCTCCATGCTTGACAAAAGGGATGGAGTTGACTGGGTGATGGGCTGAGTTCAAGCCCCGTCGGCTGCTGAATTAATACACCAGGGGGTTGACTCAGCCTGTCATCCTTCCGAGGTCGGCGAAATGAGTACCAGTTCCAGTGTGTGTCCTGGTAGAGGGGCACTGCATCAGCGACACAGTTGCGCTTCAAGAAATGATAGCTAACCCGGCAACTAAGCTGCCAAACGACCACACACACACACACACATCGATACAGAGTTACAAGGAGGTGCAGGAATATTTTTCCCATGTGCGGGAGGTGTTGCTGGTTGAGGTGGTGAGTTTTTGGTGAGCAAGGTGAGATGCCATTGAAAATTGGCATGCAGATTTGAATGAAAGGGCACGCCATGCACGTGCTGTAGAGTATCTATTGTGATTCTTTCATGGAAGGCTGCGCGGGTTCTTGTTATTCGTATCGTGTGTGTTTGCTTGCTTGCTTGATTTGATTTGTACCATGGCTAAAAGGAAAGGGTTGGAATGGAAATCTGAATAGAAGATAGAGATATAATTAGACCTAGCTATAAGACCCATGGAATGCACTTCGTCCTGTTAACCCATGAGACATGAGGGGAAGGTCTGACTGCATGAAGACGAATGAAATAACTGCCTGGGGATCACTGCATGTTGGGTGTCATACCTTTAAAGGCATGCGGTTTTGCAGAACCGCAACAATATTGTACCTACCCGTATCGTGAACACCCTGGACCACTATAATGTTGTCCATGATGAGCTTGTAAGTCGTCAACAATATCAGAAGTTTTACCATGATCAGCACACTTGTGCACATGAATATCCACCTCTGCATCCAGGTCAGTGTGTGCTTGTTACCCTGCACCCGCGAAGCGAAAAGCAGGTTTAAGCGATTGTTAGCGTACATATGTCGTTTGTCGTATGTGTCTGCATTTTGTTGAGCGTACATCAAAAACAGTTCAGCGGAGTAAATTGAAACTTTACCACGTGTTCCATGACTATGTGGTATGGCGGACATTCTTTTGAGGTCAACATAGGCCAAAGGTCAATATCGGCCATTTTTCTAAAATCCTCAGTTTTCATCCAATTCACGAGAAATTTGAAGAGAATTTTCAGATCAGCTCACTGATTCAACCACCAATTCAACCACCAATTTTTTTTTGAGGTCAACATAAACCGAAAGGTCAACATAGACCAAATTTCTAAAATCCTCAATTTTCATCGGATTGAATTGAAATTTGAACAGGATTTTCATAAAAATGACCATCATGTGTCACGTGGTCTGGCAGCCATATTGGATTTCAGGGGAAATCTTTGAAAATCTTCGTAGGAGAAACTGCTTAACCGATCAATGCAAATTTTAACGAACTGATAAACTACCGATGGGAAATATGGTTTGATAAAGATGACGTCATCAGTCACATGGTCTGGCAGCCATATTTGATCAAAGGAAAAAATACAAGAGAGTCGGCTCACACCATGTATGTATTCTTTGAATGCCATCTAGTTCAGAATCAGAGATCTGATATTTGGGAACCAGCTATGATTGTGTCACGTTGTGAGGAACCAAGATCACACATTCTGTGATCACCTAACGGCCGTTCATATTTGCGGAGTTGAGTTCATATTCGGGAGACCATTCCTCCCACGCAGACTAAAACCCCCTTGAGTGATGACACCAGTGGTTCTACTTTGTCAGGATGTTCCGCTGATGCTTCTGTTGCTGTACTTGCTCCAATTAGCCAACCACTCACTGACAATTCTGATGGTGATGTTCCGACCACTCACTGTGCACCACGGAATGTAGTACCTAGTACCTACCACTCAATCTATTGTTACGGCCACGGGTACTGAGTGTATTATGAGGGGGTTTAATCCCCGTTTGTCCTCTGAAGAGCCGGATCTGGGGCACCGCTCACGATTAACTTCGTGGTACGGTGGGTTGCTTTAGAACCACGAACGCCAATCAGTTAACCACGAGTTCCAGTGTCCACCGTCTAATTTTACCGTTTAACTAGAGGTCACGTGGTTTCCTGAATGGGGAGCGCGCCCTCAGCAAAGCACCAATCTTATCTTGATTAGATCTTAATTAGGGCGGCCGAGCGTTTAACTGCTGGTGCGTGCCGACTATTACCGGTCAATTTGTGTGGTAATTACCTATCTATGTTCGGACAATGCTGGATCAATGGAAGGAAAGGACAAGCACGGACAAGTTGGAACGTCAACAAGCAATTTATGATAAGAAATAAATAAATAAAAATCAATCAAAATAATCGTAAACAAATAAATAAAAATAATCAATCAGGCACTGATAGAAAAAGAAGACAAAGAGCAGATGCTTATCTCTATGCCTTACTTAATTAAACACGAGACAAGGGTACCCAGCAGATCATTCGGGGGGGGGGGGGGGAGAGAAATCGTCTCGCTCACCAAATAGAAGTCGTACGTGAGCGTGCCTTTGTCCATTGCCAGCGACCAGCCTTGCCATGCACCCACTCGCGAACAGGCTTGAACGCCAATCACGTCACGTCCTCACCCCGGAACCAGGGACGCCAAGACACAGGTCTCGAGCAGAACGAGCATTAACGGTCCGAGCATCACCTACCGCCAGGAGCCACAACCAACGGACAGCTGTTAGGAGCTGTGAGACACTGTGAAGTGCTGAGGCGCTGTGAGAAGATGTAAGGCACTGAGGCTGTCACCAACTCACTGTTGCAGACCGACTGGTGCCGACTGATTGACTGGAACTGACTGAAATACTCTCAAAGCTGTCAGAACCGCAACCAGCTCTCGCCAACTGACTGGTGGTCGACTGACTAGAAAAGCCATCTGACTGACTGTCGCAAAACTGACTGTCATCAATTGACTCAAACTGACTGGTCTGACTGACGCCGACTGACTGGTTGTCGACTGACTGGAAAAGCCGTCTAACGCCAACTCACTGATGCCAACTGACTTTCAAAGCCGTCGCCACCTGACTGGTCATCGACTGACCGGTAAAGCCGTCTGACTCACTGACGCCAACTGACTGGTTGTCGACTGACCGGTAAAACCGTCTGACTAACGCTGACTCACTGATGCCAACTGACTGGTTGTCGACTGACTCTCAAACTGACTGGTCTGACTGACGCTGACTGATTGGTTGTCGACTGATTGGAAAAGCCGTCTGACTGATGCCGACTCACTGATGCCAACTGACTCTCAAAGCCGTCGCCACCTGACTGGTCCTACTGACTCCTCAAACCATCTGACTGGAAATCGACGAAGCAGCCATCTGACTGGAAATCGACGAAAATAGCCATTGCCCAGCTGACTGACGCCAACTGACTGAAAAAAACGGACCTCTCGTCCTCTTTTGTTGGAGGCCCGTCTGGGTGGAGCTCCACCAGACTCCAGCCAAATCCACCCCGCCCTTTCGCACATCATTGCCCTTGACAACCCGCCCGTCCCGCGATCATTCCCGGCCCACGACACCATGCCCGTGGTGCTGGATTAACGGCAGAAAGCAGCCATTTGCCGGAATTACCAAGTGAAAACGTGAAGCGCTCCTAAAACGTCAACAACAATCATCACCTCAATGTTCAGCTCGATACGAAAAAGAGCCAGTTAGCATCCATAGAGCTGCAGAACGGGGTGTCAAACGTCGATGGAAAAAGGCGGGTGTCAACGTCAGTGAAAGAGGTGGGTGAGCCTCCGTTGGGCTAACAGCTATCTCACATGCATGAATGTGTCTGTCGTAAGGGGAAAAAGGAGCTTTCCAGAAAGAGAGGAATCTATTATTTACCCTTCTCAACGCATCACAGTTAGAATCCCACCAGACATGGGGATGGGTCTATCCGTGACATGCATTTAGGGAAATAACTGTCTGAGGACCTAGATATTTGTATGTATTCGTCGGATGGATTCTGAAATCGTAACAGTATTACAGACAATGTACTGTATCCAGTCCGACCAAGTGTACTACTACCCATTTCGGCAGAATCATTCTTTTAAGCTACTACTCCTTTTAAGCTATGAGGCCCCCTACTCCTTTTTAAGCCCCCTACTCCTTTTAAGCTATGAAGTTTTCTTACATATATATTTAGGGGACCAAACCTCACAGGCTGGTCGCCTATTGTTTTTCTTCTGTTTATTTTTCTTGCAATTTTTCCTGTGTTCTATTTTTAATTATTTTTTTTTTGGAAGGGTGGAGATGTCATCTGTGTGCTCCAGCTGCAATGCAATTGACCTTCCTCTGTTTGATACGGAAGTAGTAGAACATATCTGGTTTGAGTGAACACGGTACTGCCATTGTTATGTACTACATGGCAGTAATAAACATATTGGATCGTTCGTAATCCTTATCATCTTTCAACCCACACATCAAAACTTGACATCGATGGCCTTGCTACAGTTCCTGGCATGATGAGAGGAGAGTGGGCTTGGCTGGCTGTGTAGGGCATGGTGGAGAACGCAGCAACCCATACAGGACAGTGAGGTTCCCAAGCATCTGCTCCGTGTACATCTCTTTATGCCCACTTTTATAATGTCCACCCCGACACCACTGTGTCACACTCAACCTCTCCACTCTTGGCCGCTATTGGGTCAGGGAACCTCCCACAGACTTGTCACACAGACGGTCCCCCCTTTTATGTCTTAGCAGGCATTGAACGTGGATTTTCCAGCCCAAACTAGTGCCAACGGCCCAGCGTTTCCCCAAAAAGCACATGAAAGACAGCTTAGAAAGGTAAGAACATTAAAAAGGGGTTTCAAGGGATGGCAGTTTTGGACTTGCACATTGGGGAGAGTGGACGACATCTTTCTACACATAAAGTGATCCATCCATCCATCCATGTCCATCAGAGTGATAATCTTCATGCACA
This sequence comes from Eptatretus atami, assembly GCA_035128595.1. Classification (NCBI taxonomy): domain Eukaryota; kingdom Metazoa; phylum Chordata; class Myxini; order Myxiniformes; family Myxinidae; genus Eptatretus; species Eptatretus atami. The sequence continues at coordinate 68,877,322 of CM068968.1, read as the reverse complement.
GCTCTGTGCAGAGCGTTGGTGCTGCCTCAGCAGTCTCCTTGGCTATTGGACACAATCCTGGACGGGTCGCCACTGCAGACACAGGATACCAGCAAGCTGGCACTCATTTTGCTGACCTCGGAGGATGACAAGCAGAGTCAACCCACCTGATATTAATTCAACAGCCGAGTGGGATTTGAACTCAGGATCCGAGGATCCCAAGCCCACCACCCTAACCATTAAACCAACACCAGGCACATAAAGTGATGCATATCTAATGTCATGATTAAATTATCTCATGCTTACTTTATTATATTTACTATGGGAAATTACTAAACTATCCCATGCAATGTTAGCCCCTAGAAGTCATTCCCACAACAATATACATGGCATATATATATATATATATTTTATATATATTAAAAATATATATTATATATATATATGTGTGCGATCCAAGGGGTTGGCGGGACTGTACGACTGTCAATCAGCCCTGATGGGGGTGGGGCCTCTATGCATTTACCTCAATATCGCACATCTGGACATCAAATAACGTGCAAGAAATATCATGCCTCGGAAATCCCTTGTTTTTCAGTGTTATATTATGAAAATAAAAAATAGCGAGGAATGAGTGCTTCACATGGGACACACGTGATCACGAACCCCTCCTCCAATCACCACGTCAAGGGAAAAGCGAACCACGTGATCAAGAACCTTCTCGAGTCACTGTTTCTCGGCAGTACATTCATTACGTCGGCGCATCACATCGTGTGGAACAGCCAGAACAGCGAATTATTCACTGCGCCTGAATAATGTTTGAAGCATTGAACTAAAATTAATTGCTGGATGATGGGGATGCTACCAGCGGCAGGGTCATCAATTTCTCCCTCTTCTGATGAGGCTCGAGTATCTGGTCTTCTCTTGAGTTTCCACTGATTGCGGTTTCTACTAACCCTCACAGCTCGCTTTCGCACAATCGTAAAGTCGAACGATCGTAAGTCGGGGACCGGCTGTATATGCAGAAAGACCCACCCACATCTCTCACCTGTGAATGGAGGGAATAGCCAATCAGCTCTCACCTTGTCAACTAAACCCATGTTGCTATATGTATACATATATATATATATATATATATATATAGGTATAATACACTGATGAGCCAAACATTATGACCACCTGCCTAATATGCTGTTGGCCCTCCGTTTGCTGCCAAAACAGCGCCGACCCGCGAGGCATGGACTCTCAAGACCCTGAAGGTGTCCTGTTATATCTGGCACCAAAACATTTGCAGCAGATCCTTCAAGTCCTGTAAGTTGCGAGGTGGAGCCGCCATGGATCGGACTTGTCGGTCCAGCACATCCCACAGATGCTCAATCGGATTGAGATCTGGAGAATTTGGAGGCCAGGGCAACACCTGAACACTTCATCATGTTCCTCCAAACCATTCCCGAACAATGTGTGCAGTGTGGCAGGGCGCATTATCCTGCTGAAAGGAGCCACTGCCACAGTGAATACATTGCCATTGAAAGGGTGTACCTGGTCTGCAACGATGTTTAGGTAGGTGACGTGTCAAATTGACGTCCACATGAATGGCCGGACCCAGGGTTTCCCAGCAGAACATTGCCCAGAGCATCACACTCTCCACCGGCTTGTCGTCTTCCCACAGTGCATCCTGGTGCCATCACTTCCCCAGGTAAACGCGCACACTACACGGCCATCCACGTGATCTAAAAGAAAACGGGACTCATCAGACCAGGCGACCTTTTTCCACTGCTCCAAGGTCCAGTTCCGAGCTCGCGTGCCCATTGTAGGTGCTTTCGACGGTGGACAGGGTCATCATGGACTCTGACCGGTCTGCGGCTACGCAGCCCATCGCAGCAGGGTGCGATGCACTATGGATTGTGACACATTCCTCCCGTTACCACCATTAAAATTTTCTGTGACTTATGCCACAGTATACTTCTGTTGGTTCAGACCAGAGGGATAGCCTTCGTTGCCCTCGTGATCGATGAGCCTTGGGCGCCAACACCCTGTCGCCGGTTTGTGGTTTGTTCCTCCTTGGACCACTGGTCAGTAAGTACTCACCTACTGCTGACTGGGAGTACCCCACAAGCCTTGCGTTTCAGAGATGCTCTGACCCAGTAGTCTGGCCATACAATTTGGCCCTTTTCAAAGTTGCTCAGGTCTTGACTCCTGCCCATTTCTCCTGCATCCAACACATCAACTTCAAGAACTGACTGTTCACTTGCTGCTGCTAATATATCCCCCCTTGACAAGATAATCAATGTTATTCACTTCACCTGTCAGTGGTCATAATGTTTGGGCTCATCAGTGTATACAAATATATATATATATATATATATATATATATATATATATATATATATTATATATATATACTCTCTGGATATCCACCCACATCTCTCACTGTGAATGGAGGGAATAACCAATCAGCTCTCACCTAATCAACTAAAACCCATGTTGCTGGGATTGGTGAGAGATGGTGAGACTGTGGATGGGTTTTCTTTGTTTATATATTGATTGCTTTGATGTTTGCACGTGGTACATGCCTGGGAGCCTCATTGGTATGCATTGCTGTCTACGCTATCGCTGATGATTTGCCAATAAGCGATGAAACCAGTCTGGTAGCTGAGGGGGTGTGTCGCATTGGGATTCTGATGTGTGTACTATGTGTAAATGTCTTTGTAGTTGCTGAGGAACTCTGGGAAGGGTTTCAGACTCTGGGAACGGTCTGGGAAAGACAGCATAGCGCTTACCTTGTGTAGGTCTTCTTGGGTTGCTTTATGCAGCTTCTTCAGCAAGAGGAGTGTGGGAGGGTTCAATTGTTTACATATATATATATATATATATATATATATATATATATATATATTTGTGTGTGCGTGCATGCGTGTAGGGTGTTTCAAAAGTCTTGGTGCTATTTTAATACTCTATTTTGAAAAAGGTATACAAGATTCAAAATTAACAATCACCCATCATTAAGTAGACTTTGGAGATTTTTTTTGGCACTTTGATTTGCAATGTTTGAATGGTATGGAACGGCATGAATTTACCATGGTGGAACGGCGTGATGCTTGATTTGGCCTCCACATCGTGCCAGGCAAGCGTTCACTCTGACTGCGAAGTTCTGCGTCACCCTCTTGAGTGTTCGAGGCAAGATGGATATTACACACTCCTCAATAACTCTGTTGAGCTTCTGGATGTTATGTAGGTTGTCTTTGTAAACATTGTCCTTCGCGGGTTGAGTCCTACAGTCCTACAGAAAGAAGTCCAGTGGGTTGAGGTCTGGGGAATGGGGAGACAAGATGTGCTCTGTGTTGAAGGACATTACCCTGTTGCCAGACATCTCTGCCTTGTCAGTGTCTGTGAGAATGTGTTGATCTGCACTTTGTGTGGATAAACTTTCATGCCTTGCCTCAGGATCTCAAAGACAGCAGTGTGTGAAACACCAAACTCTTGTGACCACCGGCGAGAGGATCTCCTTGGACTTTGAATGGCAAATTGTCTCACCGCCTTAGTGTTCTCCTCTGAATGCCCAGTCTTCTTTCTCTCTGATTTATTGAGATTGGGAATAGTGCCTTTTTTCTGGAACTTCTTGACATTGTTAAGAATACAGTTCTTGCTGGGTGGGACTCTCACTTTGAAATGTTTGCGATAATTCTGCTGAGTCTTGATCACAGACTTCGTCTCAAGGTACCATTATAGAATTTTACTTTGTTGTTGTGCTGTGAATGACATTTTTACTCTGGATTAATGAAAGTTGGTGGAAACAATTTCCCAACTTGCTGGAACATAACCTGAAAAATAAATAATAATGTTCAACAGAAACAAACCAAATAGTACCCAGACACTTTTGAAACGCCCTGTACGTATGTATGTCAATTAGTACCTCTTCACTGGAATGGTGACCGTGAATCCTTGTGTTACACCAGTATTTGTTGAAAGGGTTCTGACCAATTAGGAGTGTTTGCCACACATCCACTCTATTTATGCATCCATTACACAGATTATGAGGATTCCTGCAGCTGGAAAAGAAGACAGTACAGTTAAATAGCGACTTCTAGCTTTTAGCGGCAGTTATTTTTTTTTTAGCCCAAGAAAGTACTAAAGTGTAAAAACAGAAGCACCCACTGCAAACAGTTAGTCTGTTAGCTGCTACACTGCTACCTGCATGCCTAAATATGGTTATATCATCATATATATATATATATATATATATATATATATTACACCCTCTGACTTGGTGAAGCAGCAAGGCACAGGTCGTGTCACACAACGTGAGCAAACATTGGTCATCTGCCACAAAACACATTGTCTCTGCCTTGCTGCACACCACACAGGAGGTGGTATTGCAGTCAGGAATAATAATAAAAACCAGAAACAGCCCTTCTGACCTAATAATAGCAGCGACATAACATTAACGTTATGCTGCGCTTGAGCACCACATCGCCTCAAATGCCGGATGGCTTCCATGGGCACACTCGGGTCTGTTATAAACCGAGATTTACATGATTTGGTTTATGGTCACAAATTATTATTATGGTTATGGTTAAAGTGGTGTGTTGTCCGGATGAGCTCAAAAAAGGGTGGTTTTTGTAGATATATACATGTACATATGCACTAGTAAGGCATCTTTGCATATGCAAGCAAATACTGTAGTGCATCATGCACGCAGACATAATAAATGTAAGCTTAATCAAGATCACGTGATGGGTCACGTGACATGCCATCGTCTTTGGTCACGTGATGCTCCCTGAGTGCAGTTGAAACTCCACCGGTCGACTTTCATTTACGGACATTTATTTATTTTTCTTGAGACATTAGCTTCGAGTTAAATCAGGATGTAAACTTTTAACCTGGATCACCGAGAAAGTACTAGAGTATAAACAATTATATGAGTGAGGGAGAGAATGAGTGCGTCAGTGGTTTTATATATTTGATATGCACTTAGCATTTTTGGAGATACAATTACGTTGACCACATGTAGTTGTATCGTGTGTCTACATTGTATTGTGACTAGGCTATAATACATTCATAGCCCACAATTTCATTACTTCACTACGACTGTCAAAATCGTTCTTGCATTGCTGATGTAATTGTTTCCTTGAACTTAGAAGTTCCAAATTCGAGTAAAATTGATGGTGAAAAACGTTCCCAAAGAGTGCGGAGATCACAAACCATCCGCGTGTTGAAGCGAAGCAAAACTGGAAAGCAATAGTGAAGTAGTCGGTGTGAATTGCAGTCCAAGCGGCACGACGGAATGCTCTCTGTTTAGAGTGTGGAACATGAGCGGAGAATGAGTTAAAAACAAATCTGCTGTTTCATCTCATTGTTATTCACACAAAACAAAATTTGCCCGTGCTCGAAAGTGGAAAACAAAGAGAACCAGCACATGACCGTCCGAAACAAATGATACTCCTCCTCGAATAAAGGGAAAGTTTGTTGGGGGTGCGACACTGTGTGCCGTGATTTCATTCTCCACCTGTAAAGTAGTAAATCGTTTTGAGAGTGGATCAGCCATCAATTCACTTCACGACATCCCTCGAGACCTGATGGGTAATGAAATATGACTCCAGCAAGGAGGTTCTGTGCGGTGATCAATAATTCATCACACAAAGGGAGGAACATGATCTCGTGTTCGAGTTTGCGATGTTATTTAAAAGTTTATCCTGTGGGTTTGGAAACGACTATTGTATCTGCTAGTTTTAGAGTCGGGTGGAGCAAAATGCCCCCCCCCCCCTTCACTATAATCGCCTCGTTGCGGGTTCTATGTTTAGCATGTTGAACCCCCACACCATACTGAACAAACAGCCGGGGAATTTATAATGCAGTATAACATATACGATGGGTATATTTCCCCACCCGACTCTGCACGAGTGTGGTTCATATGTGAGCTGGACTTTTAATAAAAATGTGTGTGTGTGTGTGTGTGTGTTTAATTTTGAACGGTTTGTAGTTTGGGATGCTGAGGTCAGGTGAGCATGGAATGATGAGTTCTCGCTCTGTTGGTAGTTCAATCAGCCTTTACACCCAGTTCACCCCTTGAGTATGTGCAGGAGAACGTGATGGACAGCCAATCAGGGACAAGGGCGTTCAATGTCCGCTTGCACATCTTCACCGGGCGTAGTGGGTTCTTGTGTTCTGCAATTGCTCAAAAGTGTGGGAAGCTGTTGCATGTGAATGTACACTACTGAAAAGTGATCCAACAGATTCTGACACATCGCCGGGTCCCAGAACGATTCGGTGACCTCCAACATACTCTGCGTATTGCAAGTTCGTACCTCCTTGGAATCGACATGCGATTCCTCAAGATTAATACTCTGATGATGTCTGCATGTAACCTTGATAACTCAAAACCCCTAAATCACACCTCTTGTTGCATGATATCAAGCAATAAAACGGTGCATCGACCAGGGTTCGAGTCCCACAATTCCCTCACAGCATTTCCAATATACATATATATATATATATATATATATATATATATATACAGTATATATATATAATTTTATATATATATATATATATACACATATATGTGTGACTCTCTCTCTCTCTCTCTCTCTATCTGTGGGTCTGTTCTTCATGCACAGCCACATCTATAAAGCTGCAAGCTCCATACTCGAGGTACAGACACGACTCTGTTCGGAAAGGAACATGAGCTATGTTGCCGTGGCTGTTTTGAAGCCGCAAATTGAAGCCAAAGTGACCAATATAGCAATTTTTCCAATTGGTCTCAAATTGAAAAGGCTAGATTTTTCAATTGCAACACAATTAACGTTTTTAAAGACCATGAAATTATTTAAATCGAAAGATTAACTTAAAAACTTTTGCCGTCACTGGGGACCGATATTCTTGCTTGCTTTTCCCGTCAATGGGGACAGGTACTTTTTCTTGTAATTACAACACAGATTACAACAAAGTGTTAGTGGTATAACATTGGAGCCATACAAGTAGATTTAAGGCACCGCTGTGCAATATTATGAACGGCAAATTTAATTGGTATTTATGTGAATTCTCATCAAAAGTGTGCGTGCACATTCTGGTTGATATATGTATATATGAAATTTAAACTGGAATTTGGGGGTGATGAATCGACCCCAAATTCAACCAAATACTGTACATAATTCAGATTTGAATTCTGATATAAAATGCTTCAAACATCCGATCGAGTTGACATAAATCCCAAATCGACCAGAACTCACAGCCATTACAGGTTATCTCTTGACAGTCAGAGCTGCAGCTCCGTGTACTTCGGCGTTGTTTCCAAACTTTCCGAATCCATGATCTGAGCCGAATGGGGTTTGAACTCCACCTGGTGAACCCAATAACGGGACATGAAACGCCCTTTAATGCATGTTATAAATGAAGATCATCTTCCCTCTTGTGATGCAGAAGTGAAAACTGTTTTCAATTCAAAATTAAACTCATGGAAATACTGAGTGAATATGAAATATATAATTCAGATTTTAATTCTGATATAAAATGTAGAAAGTTGATAAAATATACAATTGTGATAATCTTGATATTAAATATAAATTGTGACATGAAGTATTGATATGATTCTTCTTGAAGATATATATTTTGCTGATACAAACTTATTAATTTTGATGTTAAGATTTCTTATATAAAATATATAATTCTGAATTTTTTTTCTTTTTTTACTAATTCCCATATAAAATGTACATTTTATATTGAATATAAAGTTCTGATATAAAATGTATCAATGATGACTTGAAGTTTATCAATGATATGAAATTTATCAATTTCGAGATAAAATATGAAAATAAATAAAGTTTATTAATGATATAAAATTTATTAGTTTGATATTAAAAAAATATGAGTGATTATAATTATTAGTGTGATATAAAATTGATAAAATATATCAGTGATGTGAAGTTTATTTATGATATAAAAATTATTACTTTGATATAAAATTTATTCATCATAGAGTTTAACTTTTTATGTAAAATTTATCAATGATATAAAATGTATTAGTTTGATATGGTATAAAATTTATTCGTTTGATGCAAAGTTAATTAGTTTGAAAGAAAATTTATTAATGATGGAGTTTACTAACTTTTGATGTAAAATTTGTCAATGATATAAAATGTATTAGTTTGATACAAAATTAATCAGTTTCAAATAACATTTTTTAGTTTGAAATAAAATGTATTACTTTGATATATAATTTATTCATGATATAAAACGTATTAATGAAAGGGTTTATTAACTTATTTATTAACATATGTGTTAACTTATTATATACTATTTATTAACTTTTGATGTAAAATTTATCAACGATATAAAATTTATTAGTTTGAAATAAAAATTTATTAATGATATAAAATGCATTAATGATAGGGTTTATTAACTTATTTATTAACTTGTATAGTATTTATTAACTTTTGATGTAAAAGTTATCAATGATATGAAATTTATTAGTTTAAAAATAAAATTTCCTAACCGTCGATTTAAAATTTATCAATGATATAAAATTTATTCGTTTGGTATAAAATTTATTCGTTTTGATACATGGCTAATGAAATTTTATATAGATTATATCACTCCATCCCTTATAAAGGTAAGTGTATAAAAATGATAGAACAATGTTTACATTGAGAGCCATCGTGAGTCTAAAATGATGTTTATATCAATATATAAATATCAATTTAAGGATTTGAATGAAATGATGTTTATAAATATCAATTTAGTAATTTGAGTATTCATCTGATCACACTGCTGTACTGTACAAGTGTACGCTACAATAAACTAGAAGGACTACACTACCACTTAATGGCCACAATTATTCCTACCTTCTCGGGTCAGCCTGGGAATGGCACCAAGCCGTTCACAAACTGGCTGTCTAGGCCTGATGTTCGACTGAAGGTGCAGTGATTTGTAATTCGTTCAGGGTGACGACGATAACTCACTTAATCTCCACGAAACACACCAATGGAGTATTTTGATGGCCAGTGATTACCGCTGCTGGCCAATGAGTCCACTGGCTTAACGTCCATCCATCTAAGTGAAACACCAAGGTGGTAGTTTATAGCTAGGTTGGGATTCAAAAACATGCAGGACCGTTCAGAGAAGAGTGAGTGACCTCTTGGCTGCGGCAGCAGCCGAACATGCAGTCTAATAATGCTGTTTTACCGATAATCGTATAGTGGATGGAAAAGATCATTTTGTTTACACTTTGCCCTCTGGGTTTAAAGTTCATACAAACGAGATAAAACAATATTGGAAATCCCCGAGCACGTGTTGGTGGTGCGCGTGCAGGATGTTCAAAACCAATTTCATCGCAAGCCTTCTCGCGCCGTGGTGGTTTTCTTGTGGTTTTGTAACGCGAGCGAAAAATAACTTTACAATGGGGACTTAAACGAGCAAATGCACGGACAAGTCTGTGGGTCGCGACTCGCGCTTCGTCGCGGTTTGCTCAAGGGAAAGGGCGTGACCCCCGGGTCAAAGGTCAGCGGAACGCAGCATCACGCGCACGGAGTGAACACACGAGCGGTGATTAGCGAACAGAGCGATATTGTGATATGTTCATTCACGACGTCGTAGAGTCCGTGTTGTGGCACGGAAATCCTTCAGTGGGTTATTTATTTATTTACACCGCATTCGTTCATTAATCGCCCCCCCCCCATTCCTCACTCATACGCATGTTGCATGAATGAATTAAACAAGATAACCAACGGTCGTGCATGATTTGTGTCGTTCGCTGAGACAAGATTGTGTTTAAAATGACAAAAAAATATTTTGGCTTCACATTTAAATCTTATTGGCTCTCTTGCGGGAGGTAATAATTGTTTTAATTCGTGCAACGAGGTGCTTTGTTTGGATTTTGGTATTTGCGTAAAATTGTCGGTGCCGAGTTCCCTCTTCGTTGGAGTTTTGTGCGTTACAAAGAAGGACGTCACAAAGAACAAGTGCTTGCCGTGTGCACCTCGTTGTTATTGTAATAATAATTATTGTTATTATAATTGTTGTAATCACTGTTATCATTTTAATAACTGAGCCTACACTTGTAGCCCCCGAGGACGGAGCGGGCATGGTCATCGAGTTGACCTTTTAACGTCCGACGCACGGATCACGTGACCGCTCGTTACCCGTGCACCGATTGATCGTTTTGGTATAAAAAAAACAGAAAGAAAAAAAAATTGTCTCGTTTACTAGTTGTTTACCGTTACGTTAACTCGCCATGAATGCATTGCCTTTACACTCGAGGGAAATGCGTTATCACGGACGGCACAACACAACTGCATTCAACTACAACACAAACATCACGTGTCGTCATAGTGCTTCAGTTCATTCGCAACACACACACACACGTGTGTACACGTGTGTGTGTGTGT
>CM068968.1:68847854-68864407 GCA_035128595.1 Eptatretus atami | reverse complement strand
TCGAGCATGTCGAACACGTATGTATGAGTATATCTAACACATATGTATGAGTATATCCAACTCGTATGTGCGAGTAGTCCAACACGTATGTGCGAGCATGTCCATCACGTATGTCCAACACGTATGTACGAGTATATCCAACATGTGTGTATGAATATGTCCAACACGTATGTCCAACACGTATGTACGAGTATGTCCAACGTGTATGTACGAGCATGTCCAACATGTATGTACGAGTATATCCAACACGTATGTATGAGTATGTACGAGCATATCCAACATGTATGTACGAGATGTCCAACACGTATTTACGAGTATATCCAACATGTATGTACGAGCATGTCTAACATGTGTGTACGAGCATGTCCAACACTTTATGTGCGAGCATGTCCAATACGTATGTACGAGCATGTCCATCACGTATGTACGAGCATGTCCAACATGTATGTATGAGCATGTCCATACATATGTACGAGTATGTCCAACATGTATATACGAGCATGTCGAACACGTATGTACGAGTATATCCAACACGTATGTATGAGTATATATCCAACACGTATGTGCGAGCATGTCCATTACGTATGTACGAGTATGTCCAACACGTATGTACGAGTATATCCAACATGTTGTATGAATATGTCCAACACGTATGTACGAGTATGTCCAACACGTATGTAAGAGTATGTCCAACATGTATGTACGAGCATGTCCAACATGTATGTACGAGCATGTCCATCACGTATGCACGAGTAAATCCAACTTGTATGTGCGAGCATGTCCATCACGTATGTACGAGTATGTCCAACATGTATATACGAGCATGTCCAACACTTATGTGCGAGTATATCCAACATGTATGTACGAGCATGTCCAACACGTATTGTACGAGTATGTCCAACATGTATATACGAGTATATCCAACATGTGTGTATGAAATATGTCCAACACGTATGTACGAGTATGTCCAACATGTATGTATGTACGAGCATGTCCAACATGTATGTACGATGATGTCCAACATGTATGTACGAGCATGTCCATCACGTATGTACGAGTAAATCCAACTTGTATGTGCGAGCATGTCCATCACGTATGTACGAGTATGTCCAACATGTATATACGAGCATGTCCAACACGTATGTGGAGTATATCCAAATGTATGTACGAGCATGTCCAACACGTATGTACGAGTATGTCCAACATGTATATACGAGCATGTCCAACACCTATGTGCGAGTATATCCAACATGTATGTACGAGCATGTCCAACACGTATGTACAAGTATACCATACATACATGTGCTTGTAATACAGCACGTATCCACTTTTCTATATCAAGATATTGGTTTTTTTGTATACGTGTATTTATTGCTTGATTGATCTATAAGGAGTCATTTGAATTTATGTTGCGGGTCCTGAGAAGTCCTCGCGTACCTTGTGTAATGTAACACGTGGGGATGATAGTGGAGTAATTAAATAAGTTCGATTCAAATAACTCCAACGGACGCTCTCTCGTAACTTTGTGCCTCTCTCGGCGGATGACTATTAAGGGTACAGAGGAGGCACAGAGGATGGGATTTGAAGGGGGTGGTGGGGTGTGCTGGGTAGTGACAGTTTCATCCCTTTGTGACACGCGACCTTTGTAACGTGTCATCGGTCCCTTGGCCAATCCTTGGGGCATCGTATCGGAAGCATCACCTTCATGACGAGCATTGCGCATTCTGTCTCAGGCTGAAAGAAGGGAGTTCGTTCGTTGGAGTGGGGGGGGGGCTCATGGGGGGGGGGGTTGGAAACGAAGGGAGTGAGGGAGTTCGAGGAGGAGCTGGGGGCGGGGCCTCACGCCTCCATGCGGACTCGGGCCGAGTCGCCTCCGAGCGTCGGGCTCTCGGCCCGCGAGCCATGGAGACCGGAGGCGCGAAACGCGGCGCGCCTTTCCGCGCGGTGGACGTCGCGGCGCAACACCTCGCATGCCAAGTGCTCGGACCCACCTTCGGCGACCTGCCCGTTTGCTAACCGCCGACCATAGCGCACTCTGCCGACTCCTCGATGCCCGCTTTGCGAACGGGCCCCGCGGGAGCGATCGCGTCGCCGGGCGGCGCCGCGCTCAAGCTCAGCCCCCTCCGCACCTGGCGGGACATGCCGACCTGCTGGCAGCCACGCAGCCGCCGCCGCGCCGCCGCCGCGTTCGGAGCCTCCACAGGCGGTGCGGACTACGGTGGGAACCGGGCCGGGTTCGGGCCCGGCGTCGCCTCCACCAGAGACTTTCTCCTCCGGCGAGACGTGCCGGGGATGCCCACACTCGTAGAGTCATACCAGGCATCTGGTGATGGCGGAGGGGCGGCCGCGTTGCTTCGGGATCCGAGCGGGAGCAGCGGCGTCGGAGGAAGTCCGTGCGCAGCGCCCGGGACACACCTGTTCAACGGACAGGTGCGCGTGCCTCTGCCTCTTGAAGCGTACGCTCGGACGGCGGGACACGGGGACTACGGCCGAGCCGACCCGTTCGTGTCGTCCTCGTTACACGGACTGGGTCCCGGGGCTTTCCTGCGCTATCATGCGCCAGGCGTGAAGCAGGAGTTGGCGTGCCGTTGGCACGAGCGGGGGCGCTCGGATCGGCCAAGGCGTGCGTGCGCACCTTCGGGAGCATGCACGAGCTCGTGGCGCACGTGACGAGCGAGCACGTCGGGGGTCCCGAGCAGGCGAACCACGTGTGTCACTGGGAAGAGTGTCCGCGCGAGGGAAAGTCGTTCAAGGCCAAGTACAAGCTCGTCAACCACATTCGGGTGCACACCGGCGAGAAGCCCTTTCCCTGTCCGTTCGCCGGCCTGCGGCAAAGGTGTTCGCGCGCTCCGAGAACCTCAAGATCCACAAGCGAACACACACAGGTGTGTGCTTCGTCACAGTTACATTCGTTTGGGACCTCGTGAGGGTCATGGTTGCTAATGCGACTTCACATCGCCATCGTCCTGCAAATCACCGCACCCCTCCCCCCCCCCCCCCACGCTGTCACCCCCCCCCCCACACACTGGACCCCTTCTTTTCCAACCCTCCCTCGGTAGTGTCAGGTTTCTACCGCGGTATTTTATCCTTGCCTCGACCAGTGAGAACATAATTACTGCCAAGTTGTGGATCACACTTTACTTATTTGCCATTTTATTCTCTTTCTCAGGACTTCAGTGTTTGCGTAAACTTTTCATGACATCACCATCGAACTTCTCAACGTGTAACTTGCAAACGGACGAGCGTAGGCCCGTGGGAAGGGAAGGTCCGCCTTCACGTCACTGTGGAGGGAAACGCCTCGGATTTGGGTTCTGTAATGCCTGACACAATAATAACAATTGTGACGTCGCTGTGACGTGGATAATCACCTCGCTTGTAGGATTTCTGGAGAACTTTAAAAGAGTGAGAATGCCCCACGTGTGACGTCACAGGCAAGCAAACCCGCCGTTGTTTGAAGCAAAGAAAGTTGGATTTGCCGTTCGTGCGAATGGTTTCGCTCTAAGAATAATGTCCCAAAACGGCGCCCATAAAACTGCCGTTCAGGACGTCATGACTCGAACACACGACACACACACACACATCTATATATTATAGTTTTACGAGTCTCGCGTGTACGTTTCACCTATTAATACAAAGGTGTGTGTGTGTGTGTGTGTGTGTGGTTTATCATCTTTGTCCATTGCCCTCTCCATCGGGACTTGCAGCAGGACGTGCAACACTTCCGCTGCTCATCGTGGGAATTATTTTGCTTTGCTCCTACAACGCTTGCACGTCCAAACTCAAACAGCGAAAAGCCATTCTGACGTCATGCATGCCATATTGCGACAGATACACGCCGTTGGCAGGCATTCAAACACGTCAGTCATTTAGTCCTGATGCGGTTTCATTCTTTGTATCTCCGACGAAGCGTAAAGGCCCGAAACCTCAGCACCTTGTGATTCCTTACGGCAGAGAACTCAACTATCTTATTGTTATGTTTTCAGGCACGACATTTACTCGGAAATTAATTTACGTGACTGTCCATCAGGGAATGCTCGACATGGAAACAGATATACACGGTTTAATACGAGTGTCTTGGGGAGTGTGTGGTGTGTGTGTGTGTGTGTGTGTGTGTGTGTGTGTGTGTTTTTTTTCCATTCTGTCTTCTTTCGTGTATCGTCTATAACAATCTCCCAATTCGCTACATTAAGCTCATAATGTGCCCGAGTGGTTTATAATAAAGGAGGGGTTATGGACTTGAAATATATTTCGATTAATATCCAAGGAGTTATTGACATGAAATATGTATAAATCAATGTGATGAGGTTATTGACATAAAATCTATATAAATTGAGTTATTGACATGAAATGTATATAATTAATAGATAACGAGTTATTCACATTAAATATATAAATCAATGTTGCAAAGAGTTATTGACATGAAATGTATATAAAATTAATATGCATAGAGTTATTGACATGAAATCTATATATAATCAATGCTGTAATGGGTTATTGACATGATATCTATATAAATTAATATGTAATGGGTTATTGACATGATATCTATATAAATTAATATGTAATGGGTTATTGACATGAAATCTATATAAATTAATATGTAATGGGTTATTCACATGATATCTATATAAATTAATATGTAATGAGTTATTCACATGATATCTATATGAATTAATATGTAATGAGTTATTCACATGATATCTATATAAATTAATCGTAATGGGTTATTCACATGATATCTATATAAATTAATATGTAATGAGTTATTCACATGATATCTATATAAATTAATATTGTATATGGGTTATTCACATGATATCTATATGAATTAATATGTAATGGGTTATTTCACATGATATCTATATGAATTAATATGTAATGGTTATTCACATGATATCTATATAATTAATACGTAATGGGTTATTCACATGATATCTAATATAAATTAATATGTAATGAGTTATTCACATGATATCTATAAATTAATATGTAATGGGTTATTCAACATGATATCTATATAATTAATATGTAATGGTTATTCACATGATATCTATATAAATTAATACGTAATGGGTTATTGACATGATATCTATATAAATTAATATGTAATGGGTTTTCACATGATATCTATATAAATTAATATGTAATGGGTTATTGACATGAAATCTATATAAATTAATATGTAATGAGTTTATTGACATGAATATCTATATAAATTAATACATAATGGGTGATTGAAATGATATCTATATAAATTAATATGTAATGAGTTGTTCACATGATATCTATATAAATTAATATGTAATGGTTATTGACGTGAAATCTATATAAATGAATATGTAATGAGTTATTCACATGATAATATCTATATAAATTAATATGTAATGGGTTATTCACATGATATCTATATAATTAATATGTAATGGGGTTATTGCACATGATATCTTTAGAAAAAATAGAATCTATATAAAATTTATAAATCATAAAATTATGTAGTAATAATTTACATATGTATATCTATATTATAATAATATTAAATTATTGTATATTAAAGGGTAATTCACATTAAATATCTTATATGTAATTAATATGTAAAGGGAATTTATTCATCCATGATATATCTATTTTATAAAATTTACGTATATATAGAGGTTAAATTTAACTAATGATAATCTTATAATTAAATTATATTAATAATAGATATATTCACGTATAAATGTATATCATTTAATATTAACTTACATATAATATAAGGGTATATTCTATCATAGATCTCTATTATAATAATTAATATGTAATGGTTTATACCACATATGATGAATCCTTATATATATAAATTACTATAATACCAGTTAATTTGGGATTATTGATCAATGATAATCTATATAAATTATATAAATAATAGTTAATTGGTTATTCACATGAAATATCTATATAATTTTAAAATTATGTATAAAAAATTAAGGGTTATTTATTTATTGACTAAATCCTATATAATATAATTATTTAAATATGTAATTTAATAAGATAATAATAATATATTTTGTATGAAATATTCTTATGTATATAATATATTATACATAAATGTAAGTGTTGATTTGAATGTAATATTAATATATATTAATAATGTATAATGAGTTTGTATACATATGTAATAATTTATCTATTATATAAATTTAAATTGTAAATGTGGTATAATTTAGATCAGTGAATCTATAATAAAATGAATATTGTATAATGCGGTATTATTTTTAACATGATATCCTATATAAATTTAAATAAAATTAAATTGTGTATTAATAATTTTTATGACAATGATAATCTAATTACTATATATTAATTAAGTGTAATGTAAGTATTTATATCACTATGAATATCCTATAAATTTAAATATAGTATATTGGGTAAATTTAGAACATGAAATTCTATTAATAAATCTATTATTTAATGTAAATGGGTTTATATTTATTGACATGATTATTTATATATATAATTTAAATCAATATATGAATTATTCTAAAGGAGTTGCACTCAATAAATTGTAAATAGATAATAATATACAATGCTACAATGGTGTTAAAATGTAAATGAAATCTTTGTATTAATCAATGCCCATATTAATAAGGTATATTTAAAATGAATATATAAAATATAATGTAATATTTAACGTGAGGTTATTGACATGAAATTCATATAATAAAATATCAATTTGCTAATGTGGGTTGTGACATGATAAATATTATTATATGTATTAATTAATATTAATATATAGATAGTTATCTTACTTATAATAAAATCATGTATTAAAATAAATGTAATATTAAATATAATTCAAGGAGTTTTGATATGATAACCTTTGATAATTAAATCATAAATAATTGCAAATAAGAGTTATTGTCATTAATAGTATTTTTATTGTATTAATTATAATTAATGTTTAATATTTTTTAAGTAATATTATATTTAACTTATACAAATTAAATTTTTTATTATTAAGTTTATGTATTATTGATGATATTATCTATATTAATTATAATATAATTACTAATTTAATTTTATCCGAGAAGTTTTGTTTTTATATGACAATGAAATTACTAATTTCATATTTATAAATATAAAGTAGTTGTTTGACTAAATTGAAAATCTATAACTATATAAAAAAAAAAATTACTATATATAAAGTTAATATTATCAATAGCTAATATATAGTATCTAATTGTAATATGAAATATATTATATTTTAAATCATATAATTTAATAATCATAGAGTGTTTCTTGTACATTGATTATATCTATTTAAATTATAAAATATAATGCTAATATAAATAAATATAACGGAGATTTATTAATCTGCATTAAATACTATAAAATATGTTAATTAATATATATATAATGGGGATTATTGTGCATGTAATATCATTATAATAATAAAATAATGCTTTAAGGGTTTATTATTATTGATTTTGTAACAATTGTAATAAATATCATAATGTAAAATTCAAAGCAATAAAATCTAATATATATAATATGTTAAAATAACAACAAAAATAATGTGTTAACATATACAATTAGAGTTACTTTTAATATTATATATTTTAAATTCAAAATTGCTCTTATAATTAAGTAGTAGTTGTAATATGTTACTATTAATATATATATTAATTCCTATGTGCTGATTATTAAAGATGAGTTATATAATTAATTTTATTATTATATGTTTACTCAATACTAATTATTGTAAATCTATTAATAAATATCATATTATAAAATATATATAATTATTAATAATTATATAAATAATAAGCTTTAACATTATATTAGTATAAAAGTTGGATATTAGGTCAAGAAGAATCTTATAAAATGAGAAATTATTGAATATTTAAATAAGATCCTCTAATAAATATATATTATATTATATATATTGTTAATGGAGGATTCTTATAATAATCTATGATAGATTAATAATTCTATTTATAAATTTAAATTATAACAATCTTCTAAACAGAGTAACTAATGTCATGAATTCTTACTCAGACTATAATAAATATATTTAATATATATTATTATTTATTATATTATATATATATATATTTGTATGTAAGTGCAAGTTTGTGGGTATTGTATAATTGTTCTATTTTATTTGAATTGTATTATCTTCTATGCACTCTACCAAAATGTGACTATACAGTATCCTAAGAATAGTAGATTTAATGAATTAATATCACGCTAGCTATCATATGAGTTTGTAATTATTGTGGCTGTTACTAATACATCAGGAAAAAGGTATACTATTTGTGTTGTGATGAGTTATAAAGTGGTATGTGGTGGAACGTAGAAGAGGAAGAGAGTATAGTATGGAGAATAGACTTGAGGAGTATCAAGCCAGTTATTGAAGTTGTTGTAAGAAACCACCAATATTTATCTTACTAAATTGTTAATAGTTTTAATTAAATTAGCATTAATCTAAAAAACAATAGCTAAAATAATAGCTTCTCTGTAGAATAGGGAATAATTTTTAATCTAATGCTATTTAAATATTTTATTATTTATCTAAAATTGCACGATTCATGGCGGTCACTTAATTATCATAAATATAATCTATAATTTTCTATCTATCTATTATCTTATGCTAGATATTATTAAAATTATAAAATTATATAACTAATAATTAATTCTCTATAAATACATATAAAGGTATTTCTTTGTTTACTGGGTTATCCGTATTTCCTAGAGAGGATACTCATTCGTTAGGTACATTATCTTTCCTTGCCTGGGTGAATGTAGTAATTTCATCCATTCTTGATTAATTCTGGGATTATCATCTTCTTGGGGGAATTTCATCCATATTCTGAGTGGGTTGTCCTATTCCGTATTTGGGAAATTGGTCTCCATAAACTTGGGGATTACCAGTCTGTATACAGTTTTTGTTGTCTTCTAAAATTATTGTTTGTAAGTTGACATGGAAATCCATTAAATTACAATATCTCCAAGCCGATTTATTTGATCATGATAGATCGACTACTATAAAAAATGAATTTGTTTTATCTATATAAGAACATAGTATCATTAGACATATATTAATATATCATATACATCAATATACTAACTATAAGCAGTTATTTTTATTGATACAATATTAGAATAACTTATAAATAATATTGAATGTATATAAAGAAGTTAAGTTCAATATCCTAGTCAACTTTAATTTATTAATATATTAAATATCATATTATACTTATTTTTTACTAAATATATATTTCTATATTTGTGAATCATATAGTAAATAATCCAACTATAAGTATATATAATGTATATAAGTAGTTTATTATAAACTAAATACATAAAGTAATATTACTCATATACAATCAATACTAATAAATGCTAATTTAAGTTTAGACATGAGATAATACATTAAATAAAATAAATATTTGTAATATAAAGTTAGGTTAGATGATAATAATAATATAAAGATTATTAAAAACTAAATATATATCATTTAAAAAAATATTAATATAAATAAAAATACAATATATTACATTTAATTAAAAAAATAATAATAATAATAACCAATAAGTCAGTTATTGAACGTCTAGATAATACTATATAAAATTAGAATGATTATATTAAGATATATTAGTATGTATAGTACATTATATCCATTATATAAATAACATAATATACCATATATGATCAGTTACTTAGTACTTTAAGTGATTAATAATTATTATAATATATGAAATGATATAAGATAGTATAATTATATAGGTAATACATAACTAAAAATTACTATGTATAATAAATTTTAATTAATATTATACCATTCTATATATTAACTTCTAAAAATTATATTTGACTAATAGTAAAAATAATAATACATTTATAATGTTAAATCATATAGATATTTTATGAGATCTAGATCCTATAATAAACATTCATATAGCGTTTAAGATAATGAAAAACCTCAAATAATATAATGTATAAGTAGATTAAAGGTGACATAAAGTAAATTTTACTGCGTATCATAAATTAATTATTTATATATTAAATGTCTATCACTTTAATATAATAGTCATCTTTATTATTGACAAATGATTATAGCTAATTACTATATCTAAATTCTAATTATTTGATTATTTTTAATGTTTAGTTAATAAATGATTCTTACAATTATTACCATTAAAAACATAAATACCATTAAGACATTAGTTATATTTGACAATAAATCTTAAATATATTATAATAAGTAGTTTATGAAACTAATAAATCCATATTAAATCAATAATTATATAAAAAGGAGTATAATATCTACATGAGACTATATCTAAATTAAATAGTAAATGTAGTTATGAAACATAAGATCCATAATCTAATAATTAATTTATAATAATAAATAGCTATAAGCAGTTGTTGACATAAAAGTCTGTAAATTAAATTTATGTTACATAGTAGTTATGTTGACATAAGATCCAATAAATAATCATTATATAAAGCGAGAGTAAATTAATGACATGAAATCGTATATTAAAATTAGTAAAATAAATATAGTTATAAATATAATGATAACTTCTATAAAATTATTATCCATACATATATAATACTCTAACAAAATAATAATTCACTTATATATATTTAAAAGCTATGATTTTATTTTGCATACAATAAAAAATATATATATTTAATTAATACTATAATTTATTAATTACTAGTATATATAATAATAGTAATAAGCTAGTTGTTTTTGACAATTTAAAATCTATATATATTTCAAAACTATAAGCGATATATTGATATTGATATAGTCCATATAAATTAAATGTTTACAATTAAATAATGTAGATTTATGTAACATATAAATAACCATAACTTAACACAATAAATATAACTTTCTAATAAATATGTTCAAATAATTAAATAAGAACATGAATATTATAATAATAAATAATTGTCATAAGTATTTAAGTGATTACAATTTCATAAATAAATATCAATATAGATAGCAGTATATATAGTGATCTTATATAATATTTTAATGGTTAAAGTGTTATGCATTAATCCATTCATCTTAAATATATGTAAGCGTATTATTGTCGTGGAGTCTCATATAAGTTAATGTTATAAGTTAGTTCTGGACCATAAGATCATATAAATAATACTATGAAGCAGTTATTGACCATGGTTACCATGTAATTAAATGTTATAGGATTAATGGGAACATAAATCATATAATCAATACAAAGCCAGTTATAACAATGAAACATATCTATAAAATAATATTTCATAGTAGAGATGTAAAATCATAATTCTATATATTATATTAATAAGCAGATTGATTATGGACATGGATCTAATCTAAAATTATATTATATAGTAGTGTATGAATATAAGATCCATTTTAAATATAATACTATACAGCCAGCTTTATTGACATAAATCTATACTACATAATACTTATAACGTAGTTATGAAACCATAATCCACTTAATTAATACTATCAAGCAGTTAAATCTGACAATTGAATCATATATAACATAATGTTTATAAGTAGTTTGAAACATAAAATCCATAGAAATAATAATTAAAAAGCAAGTTATAATATTGACATGAATATTGTAATTAAAATTTAATGTATAAGTTAAATTATCAACAGAATTCTATAATAATAATAATCAATGTATACATTTAAGAGTTATTGAGCAGAAGTATCCTAATCTAAATATATAGCTTATAATAGTAGTTTATGAAAATACATAAGCTATCCATATATTATATATTAAACTTATTGCAGTTAATATTTGTACTGAAAATCATATATAATGTTTATAATAAGTAGTTGAGAAACATAAATAATCCATAATAAATTCAATACTATATTAAAAGTCAGGTTTATACACTTGTATCTATGAAAAGTCCATTATATTAATATTAATATAGTTGTATTAATTGACATTAAATTATACTCATCTATCTAATATAATAAATTTAATCAATAATATAAGCAGAATTATTGTAATAATGAAGTTGCACATATAGTATATATAACTCTTAAAACTAGTTTATAAAATTTAATTTATAGTTATTGAGGATTAATTTATATTTATTCTAATAACTGCAGTTAATTGAATGTTAAAATGATATCTAATGTGTATAAAAGGCAATTCTGTCTTTTTCTGGTTCCTGTCTGTCTTACCTTAGAACACAGAAATGCTCTCGGGGGATAGACATAAATTTAAGTAAAGTTACTACCACATTTTTCAGCTATAGGATTATATATTCAATCAAGACCATTGAACCAGGCAGTGTATTGAGGCAACATTGCCTCAATCACTCCCTGGCAACATAATAATCATTCTTTTCTGTTAAAAATATTATGATCCACTTTAAAATATTTTCAGCCGCAATGTCAATTATAAACGAACTTCCTAATTTCTTTATATGTCATGGTAATTTTTATTAACAATTCAAGGTCTTTCTGCTGTATATAATAATTCACCATAAGTGTTATTAATCAGAGAATAATTGAAATGAATAAAAATTATTATTTTATTAGAGTTTAATTTAGACATGAATTTATTCAATTTTTGAAAGAGGTTTTTCTAGACATATAGATTATTATTTTACTCTTATTTCTCAGGGCCACATTGAATACCGTGTTTAATTTCTACCCTGAGTGTGATTGTTCCAACACCTTCTAAGCGTCCCTCCTCCTTCACATCCTATCTCATTAACCCCAATCTAAAATTAGTTTGTGTAACTACTTGACCACTGTCAATTTGTTCGTTTAGCTCGTCTATTGAGGCCTATTCTTTGTATGAAATGGGAGTGAACTGACATGAAATCTATTTAGTTTTTGTACTCCTCATAGATGTTAATTAATACAGGTTAACTCTATTATAAGTCAGAGTTTATAGACATTGATTAGAATGGTTACCAATAGTTTCTGCGTATAGTTATATTTTTCCACATGATTTAATTATTATTATAATATTATTTAATTTTTAATATAAAATTTATATAAAAATAACCTAATAATATAAATTAATTTTTTAAATTTATTATTATTTCTATATATATATATTATTAATTATTATATACTATAAATATATTTTTATAATTAAATATTATAATTATATATTAAATAATATTTAAAATATATTTTATAATATATATTTATAAATAATAATATAAAAATTAATATCTATTAAATCATATTTATTTTTATTATTATTATATATATATATAAATATTTATTACTATCATTATTTATACTATTAATATATTTATAATATAAAAAAAAATAATAATAATTTTAATAATATATTAATTAATAAATATAACTAAAAAACTAATTATATTAATTTTTAAATAATTTATTTATTAATTATTAAAATAATAAACTATACAATATTTATTAATAATATTTAAATTAAAAATAATAATTTTTATAAAATATTTTATCTATTAATATTATTAAATAAATACGTAAAATAAAAAATAAATTAAATAATAAAGATATAATATTCTATTATTTAATTTTAAATATAATAAATATTAATTATTTAAAATTAATATAATATATTTATTAATTAAATATATAATATATTTACTATATTAAATATAATATCTACTATGTATAAATAATATTTTTATTAAATATCTATTATTATATATTATAATATATAATATAAAATTTTATTATAAAATCTAATAATAATTATTATATAATAAAAATAAAATATAATTAAATATACAATATTTAAAAATTAATTAAATAATACTATTATATTATATATACTATCTATTAATAATGAATAAATAACTATAATTAAAAAAAAAAAATTATAATTTATATAAAAATTTGATAAATTAATAAATATAATTATTAATATATTTACTATATTATCTAAACTTAATTAATTATAAACTAATTATAAAATAAACTAAAATTCTATATAATTAATAATATATAAACTAATATAAATTTTAAACTAATATAAAATATATAATAAATTTTATTTATTAAATATTTATCTATTAATATTAAATAATATCTATTATATTAATATTTATTTATTATTAGAAATTATCAATTATTAAAATATAATTCTATATAAAATTATATTTTAATCTATCTTTTATTTTTATAAAGCTTATATTATATATTATTGTATTATAAAATTAATATAATAAATTCTATAATTCTATTTTTATTAATTTTCTAATATATTATAAATAAAAATCTATATTACTATAAATTAATATAATTTACTTATATAATCTAATTATTATATAAATATTATTTTTTTAATTATTTTTTATAAAAAATTCTAATATACTATAAATTCTAAATAAATATTATTATAATTATTTATAATAATTATATATATTTTATAATATATAATTTTAATAAACTAAATTAAAATAATTATAATAATATATATATTTTAATAATAATATAAAAATATAATATAAAATTTAATTAATAATATATATATAATACTATTATAAATATAAATATACTATTAAAATATAAGTTATATATTATTTGAATAAAAACTTAAAAATATCCTAACCTTAAAATATAAAAAAAATAAATTAATATAATTTTATAACTATAAATAATTATTATATATATAATATATATTTATAAATTTAACATTTTTATTATTAATTATTTAAATATTACTAATCTATATAAATTAAATTAAAATTAATATATATTAAATTAAATCTAATTTAAATAATCTATTATATATAGTATAAATATTAATATGAATATTTCTATAAACTATTTAAATAATAAATTAATAATCTATTAATATAAAAATAATATTTCTAATAATATTTATTTCTCCTAATTAATATTAACTAATTATAATACTATTTTATAATTTTATGATAAAATTAAATAAAAAATATATTTTAATATATTATTATATAATATTAATATAATAAGTTATTATTTTAATTTATAAAATATATTAATACTAATATTAATATATTATTAATTATAAATATAATAATCTTATATCTTAATTTTATAATTAAAATAATAATATAAATATATTATATAATAATATTATTATTATTAATATAAATAATCTATTTAAATATATAAACTAAATTATAATTTAAATTATAATAATAAAAAAATTTAATAATCTATTAAATAAATATATAAATATATTATATTTTAAAATTTATATTAAATTTATTAAAAAATATAAAATTATATTAATATAATTATTAATTATATATATTTTATTTAATATTAATATATTAAAAAACTTTTTATATATACTTACTAATTAAAATTATAATTTTTATAATAATTTATTTAAAATTTAATATTATTTTTATAATATATTTATAATATAATTTATTTTATATAACTATAAAATATAAAAATTAAAATACTATATATAACTATATTATTATCTATATGTTATATATATATATTTAATATAAATTTAATATTTTTTATTTAATATAATTAGAAATTATAATTTAATATAAATTAATTTTTAATAAAAAAATATTATAAATTAATTTATTTTATTAATTTTATATATAATTTAATTAATTAATATTAATTATAATTAAATAAATTATAATATATAATTTATAATTATATATATTTATATTAATATTAATAATAAAATTATTATATAAAATATATAATATAACTATTAATTATTTATTATTAATAATAATATATAATTATATTATTTTTATTAATTATACCCTTAACTAAATTAATATTATTAAAATAATAAATTAATATAAATTTATTTATTATATTGTATAATATATTTATAAACTAAATAAGCTATAATTATTATAGTTTATGATTAAAATATCTGCTATTAAATAAATCTAATATATCTAAATAATATCAAAATAATAATTTTAAATATAAATTAATATAATTAAAATTAAATAAATTAATATATAAATATATAAAATAATTAAAATCCTATAACTATATATTAAAAATTATAAGAAATTATATATGTACTAAAGTATTAACTATAAAATAAAAAAATAATAATTCTATAATATTTAATATTTATTAATATAATAAATATTAAATAAATAATAATTATTATTATATAATATAAATAATAATAAATAAATTTATATAACTATAATTAATATTAATTATTAATAATTATATGTGCGAGCATGTCCATCACGTATGTCCAACACGTATGTACGAGTATATCCAACATGTGTGTATGAATATGTCCAACACGTATGTCCAACACGTATGTACGAGTATGTCCAACGTGTATGTACGAGCATGTCCAACATGTATGTACGAGTATATCCAACACGTATGTATGAGTATGTACGAGCATATCCAACATGTATGTACGAGAATGTCCAACACGTATTTACGAGTATATCCAACATGTATGTACGAGCATGTCTAACATGTGTGTACGAGCATGTCCAACACGTATGTGCGAGCATGTCCAATACGTATGTACGAGCATGTCCATCACGTATGTACGAGCATGTCCAACATGTATGTATGAGCATGTCCATCACAT
>CM068968.1:68830588-68846775 GCA_035128595.1 Eptatretus atami | reverse complement strand
TAATTATTAATAATTAATATTAATTATAGTTATATAAATTTATTTATTATTATTTATATTATATAATAATAATTATTATTTATTTAATATTTATTATATTAATAAATATTAAATATTATAGAATTATTATTTTTTTATTTTATAGTTAATACTTTAGTACATATATAATTTCTTATAATTTTTAATATATAGTTATAGGATTTTAATTATTTTATATATTTATATATTAATTTATTTAATTTTAATTATATTAATTTATATTTAAAATTATTATTTTGATATTATTTAGATATATTAGATTTATTTAATAGCAGATATTTTAATCATAAACTATAATAATTATAGCTTATTTAGTTTATAAATATATTATACAATATAATAAATAAATTTATATTAATTTATTATTTTAATAATATTAATTTAGTTAAGGGTATAATTAATAAAAATAATATAATTATATATTATTATTAATAATAAATAATTAATAGTTATATTATATATTTTATATAATAATTTTATTATTAATATTAATATAAATATATATAATTATAAATTATATATTATAATTTATTTAATTATAATTAATATTAATTAATTAAATTATATATAAAATTAATAAAATAAATTAATTTATAATATTTTTTTATTAAAAATTAATTTATATTAAATTATAATTTCTAATTATATTAAATAAAAAATATTAAATTTATATTAAATATATATATATAACATATAGATAATAATATAGTTATATATAGTATTTTAATTTTTATATTTTATAGTTATATAAAATAAATTATATTATAAATATATTATAAAAATAATATTAAATTTTAAATAAATTATTATAAAAATTATAATTTTAATTAGTAAGTATATATAAAAAGTTTTTTAATATATTAATATTAAATAAAATATATATAATTAATAATTATATTAATATAATTTTATATTTTTTAATAAATTTAATATAAATTTTAAAATATAATATATTTATATATTTATTTAATAGATTATTAAATTTTTTTATTATTATAATTTAAATTATAATTTAGTTTATATATTTAAATAGATTATTTATATTAATAATAATAATATTATTATATAATATATTTATATTATTATTTTAATTATAAAATTAAGATATAAGATTATTATATTTATAATTAATAATATATTAATATTAGTATTAATATATTTTATAAATTAAAATAATAACTTATTATATTAATATTATATAATAATATATTAAAATATATTTTTTATTTAATTTTATCATAAAATTATAAAATAGTATTATAATTAGTTAATATTAATTAGGAGAAATAAATATTATTAGAAATATTATTTTTATATTAATAGATTATTAATTTATTATTTAAATAGTTTATAGAAATATTCATATTAATATTTATACTATATATAATAGATTATTTAAATTAGATTTAATTTAATATATATTAATTTTAATTTAATTTATATAGATTAGTAATATTTAAATAATTAATAATAAAAATGTTAAATTTATAAATATATATTATATATATAATAATTATTTATAGTTATAAAATTATATTAATTTATTTTTTTTATATTTTAAGGTTAGGATATTTTTAAGTTTTTATTCAAATAATATATAACTTATATTTTAATAGTATATTTATATTTATAATAGTATTATATATATATTATTAATTAAATTTTATATTATATTTTTATATTATTATTAAAATATATATATTATTATAATTATTTTAATTTAGTTTATTAAAATTATATATTATAAAATATATATAATTATTATAAATAATTATAATAATATTTATTTAGAATTTATAGTATATTAGAATTTTTTATAAAAAATAATTAAAAAAATAATATTTATATAATAATTAGATTATATAAGTAAATTATATTAATTTATAGTAATATAGATTTTTATTTATAATATATTAGAAAATTAATAAAAATAGAATTATAGAATTTATTATATTAATTTTATAATACAATAATATATAATATAAGCTTTATAAAAATAAAAGATAGATTAAAATATAATTTTATATAGAATTATATTTTAATAATTGATAATTTCTAATAATAAATAAATATTAATATAATAGATATTATTTAATATTAATAGATAAATATTTAATAAATAAAATTTATTATATATTTTATATTAGTTTAAAATTTATATTAGTTTATATATTATTAATTATATAGAATTTTAGTTTATTTTATAATTAGTTTATAATTAATTAAGTTTAGATAATATAGTAAATATATTAATAATTATATTTATTAATTTATCAAATTTTTATATAAA
The DNA here is from genome assembly GCA_035128595.1 of Eptatretus atami. Classification (NCBI taxonomy): domain Eukaryota; kingdom Metazoa; phylum Chordata; class Myxini; order Myxiniformes; family Myxinidae; genus Eptatretus; species Eptatretus atami. Next base: position 68,844,446 of record CM068968.1, on the reverse strand, counting down.
TTATAATTTTTTTTTTTTAATTATAGTTATTTATTCATTATTAATAGATAGTATATATAATATAATAGTATTATTTAATTAATTTTTAAATATTGTATATTTAATTATATTTTATTTTTATTATATAATAATTATTATTAGATTTTATAATAAAATTTTATATTATATATTATAATATATAATAATAGATATTTAATAAAAATATTATTTATACATAGTAGATATTATATTTAATATAGTAAATATATTATATATTTAATTAATAAATATATTATATTAATTTTAAATAATTAATATTTATTATATTTAAAATTAAATAATAGAATATTATATCTTTATTATTTAATTTATTTTTTATTTTACGTATTTATTTAATAATATTAATAGATAAAATATTTTATAAAAATTATTATTTTTAATTTAAATATTATTAATAAATATTGTATAGTTTATTATTTTAATAATTAATAAATAAATTATTTAAAAATTAATATAATTAGTTTTTTAGTTATATTTATTAATTAATATATTATTAAAATTATTATTATTTTTTTTTATATTATAAATATATTAATAGTATAAATAATGATAGTAATAAATATTTATATATATATATAATAATAATAAAAATAAATATGATTTAATAGATATTAATTTTTATATTATTATTTATAAATATATATTATAAAATATATTTTAAATATTATTTAATATATAATTATAATATTTAATTATAAAAATATATTTATAGTATATAATAATTAATAATATATATATATAGAAATAATAATAAATTTAAAAAATTAATTTATATTATTAGGTTATTTTTATATAAATTTTATATTAAAAATTAAATAATATTATAATAATAATTAAATCATGTGGAAAAATATAACTATACGCAGAAACTATTGGTAACCATTCTAATCAATGTCTATAAACTCTGACTTATAATAGAGTTAACCTGTATTAATTAACATCTATGAGGAGTACAAAAACTAAATAGATTTCATGTCAGTTCACTCCCATTTCATACAAAGAATAGGCCTCAATAGACGAGCTAAACGAACAAATTGACAGTGGTCAAGTAGTTACACAAACTAATTTTAGATTGGGGTTAATGAGATAGGATGTGAAGGAGGAGGGACGCTTAGAAGGTGTTGGAACAATCACACTCAGGGTAGAAATTAAACACGGTATTCAATGTGGCCCTGAGAAATAAGAGTAAAATAATAATCTATATGTCTAGAAAAACCTCTTTCAAAAATTGAATAAATTCATGTCTAAATTAAACTCTAATAAAATAATAATTTTTATTCATTTCAATTATTCTCTGATTAATAACACTTATGGTGAATTATTATATACAGCAGAAAGACCTTGAATTGTTAATAAAAATTACCATGACATATAAAGAAATTAGGAAGTTCGTTTATAATTGACATTGCGGCTGAAAATATTTTAAAGTGGATCATAATATTTTTAACAGAAAAGAATGATTATTATGTTGCCAGGGAGTGATTGAGGCAATGTTGCCTCAATACACTGCCTGGTTCAATGGTCTTGATTGAATATATAATCCTATAGCTGAAAAATGTGGTAGTAACTTTACTTAAATTTATGTCTATCCCCCGAGAGCATTTCTGTGTTCTAAGGTAAGACAGACAGGAACCAGAAAAAGACAGAATTGCCTTTTATACACATTAGATATCATTTTAACATTCAATTAACTGCAGTTATTAGAATAAATATAAATTAATCCTCAATAACTATAAATTAAATTTTATAAACTAGTTTTAAGAGTTATATATACTATATGTGCAACTTCATTATTACAATAATTCTGCTTATATTATTGATTAAATTTATTATATTAGATAGATGAGTATAATTTAATGTCAATTAATACAACTATATTAATATTAATATAATGGACTTTTCATAGATACAAGTGTATAAACCTGACTTTTAATATAGTATTGAATTTATTATGGATTATTTATGTTTCTCAACTACTTATTATAAACATTATATATGATTTTCAGTACAAATATTAACTGCAATAAGTTTAATATATAATATATGGATAGCTTATGTATTTTCATAAACTACTATTATAAGCTATATATTTAGATTAGGATACTTCTGCTCAATAACTCTTAAATGTATACATTGATTATTATTATTATAGAATTCTGTTGATAATTTAACTTATACATTAAATTTTAATTACAATATTCATGTCAATATTATAACTTGCTTTTTAATTATTATTTCTATGGATTTTATGTTTCAAACTACTTATAAACATTATGTTATATATGATTCAATTGTCAGATTTAACTGCTTGATAGTATTAATTAAGTGGATTATGGTTTCATAACTACGTTATAAGTATTATGTAGTATAGATTTATGTCAATAAAGCTGGCTGTATAGTATTATATTTAAAATGGATCTTATATTCATACACTACTATATAATATAATTTTAGATTAGATCCATGTCCATAATCAATCTGCTTATTAATATAATATATAGAATTATGATTTTACATCTCTACTATGAAATATTATTTTATAGATATGTTTCATTGTTATAACTGGCTTTGTATTGATTATATGATTTATGTTCCCATTAATCCTATAACATTTAATTACATGGTAACCATGGTCAATAACTGCTTCATAGTATTATTTATATGATCTTATGGTCCAGAACTAACTTATAACATTAACTTATATGAGACTCCACGACAATAATACGCTTACATATATTTAAGATGAATGGATTAATGCATAACACTTTAACCATTAAAATATTATATAAGATCACTATATATACTGCTATCTATATTGATATTTATTTATGAAATTGTAATCACTTAAATACTTATGACAATTATTTATTATTATAATATTCATGTTCTTATTTAATTATTTGAACATATTTATTAGAAAGTTATATTTATTGTGTTAAGTTATGGTTATTTATATGTTACATAAATCTACATTATTTAATTGTAAACATTTAATTTATATGGACTATATCAATATCAATATATCGCTTATAGTTTTGAAATATATATAGATTTTAAATTGTCAAAAACAACTAGCTTATTACTATTATTATATATACTAGTAATTAATAAATTATAGTATTAATTAAATATATATATTTTTTATTGTATGCAAAATAAAATCATAGCTTTTAAATATATATAAGTGAATTATTATTTTGTTAGAGTATTATATATGTATGGATAATAATTTTATAGAAGTTATCATTATATTTATAACTATATTTATTTTACTAATTTTAATATACGATTTCATGTCATTAATTTACTCTCGCTTTATATAATGATTATTTATTGGATCTTATGTCAACATAACTACTATGTAACATAAATTTAATTTACAGACTTTTATGTCAACAACTGCTTATAGCTATTTATTATTATAAATTAATTATTAGATTATGGATCTTATGTTTCATAACTACATTTACTATTTAATTTAGATATAGTCTCATGTAGATATTATACTCCTTTTTATATAATTATTGATTTAATATGGATTTATTAGTTTCATAAACTACTTATTATAATATATTTAAGATTTATTGTCAAATATAACTAATGTCTTAATGGTATTTATGTTTTTAATGGTAATAATTGTAAGAATCATTTATTAACTAAACATTAAAAATAATCAAATAATTAGAATTTAGATATAGTAATTAGCTATAATCATTTGTCAATAATAAAGATGACTATTATATTAAAGTGATAGACATTTAATATATAAATAATTAATTTATGATACGCAGTAAAATTTACTTTATGTCACCTTTAATCTACTTATACATTATATTATTTGAGGTTTTTCATTATCTTAAACGCTATATGAATGTTTATTATAGGATCTAGATCTCATAAAATATCTATATGATTTAACATTATAAATGTATTATTATTTTTACTATTAGTCAAATATAATTTTTAGAAGTTAATATATAGAATGGTATAATATTAATTAAAATTTATTATACATAGTAATTTTTAGTTATGTATTACCTATATAATTATACTATCTTATATCATTTCATATATTATAATAATTATTAATCACTTAAAGTACTAAGTAACTGATCATATATGGTATATTATGTTATTTATATAATGGATATAATGTACTATACATACTAATATATCTTAATATAATCATTCTAATTTTATATAGTATTATCTAGACGTTCAATAACTGACTTATTGGTTATTATTATTATTATTTTTTTAATTAAATGTAATATATTGTATTTTTATTTATATTAATATTTTTTTAAATGATATATATTTAGTTTTTAATAATCTTTATATTATTATTATCATCTAACCTAACTTTATATTACAAATATTTATTTTATTTAATGTATTATCTCATGTCTAAACTTAAATTAGCATTTATTAGTATTGATTGTATATGAGTAATATTACTTTATGTATTTAGTTTATAATAAACTACTTATATACATTATATATACTTATAGTTGGATTATTTACTATATGATTCACAAATATAGAAATATATATTTAGTAAAAAATAAGTATAATATGATATTTAATATATTAATAAATTAAAGTTGACTAGGATATTGAACTTAACTTCTTTATATACATTCAATATTATTTATAAGTTATTCTAATATTGTATCAATAAAAATAACTGCTTATAGTTAGTATATTGATGTATATGATATATTAATATATGTCTAATGATACTATGTTCTTATATAGATAAAACAAATTCATTTTTTATAGTAGTCGATCTATCATGATCAAATAAATCGGCTTGGAGATATTGTAATTTAATGGATTTCCATGTCAACTTACAAACAATAATTTTAGAAGACAACAAAAACTGTATACAGACTGGTAATCCCCAAGTTTATGGAGACCAATTTCCCAAATACGGAATAGGACAACCCACTCAGAATATGGATGAAATTCCCCCAAGAAGATGATAATCCCAGAATTAATCAAGAATGGATGAAATTACTACATTCACCCAGGCAAGGAAAGATAATGTACCTAACGAATGAGTATCCTCTCTAGGAAATACGGATAACCCAGTAAACAAAGAAATACCTTTATATGTATTTATAGAGAATTAATTATTAGTTATATAATTTTATAATTTTAATAATATCTAGCATAAGATAATAGATAGATAGAAAATTATAGATTATATTTATGATAATTAAGTGACCGCCATGAATCGTGCAATTTTAGATAAATAATAAAATATTTAAATAGCATTAGATTAAAAATTATTCCCTATTCTACAGAGAAGCTATTATTTTAGCTATTGTTTTTTAGATTAATGCTAATTTAATTAAAACTATTAACAATTTAGTAAGATAAATATTGGTGGTTTCTTACAACAACTTCAATAACTGGCTTGATACTCCTCAAGTCTATTCTCCATACTATACTCTCTTCCTCTTCTACGTTCCACCACATACCACTTTATAACTCATCACAACACAAATAGTATACCTTTTTCCTGATGTATTAGTAACAGCCACAATAATTACAAACTCATATGATAGCTAGCGTGATATTAATTCATTAAATCTACTATTCTTAGGATACTGTATAGTCACATTTTGGTAGAGTGCATAGAAGATAATACAATTCAAATAAAATAGAACAATTATACAATACCCACAAACTTGCACTTACATACAAATATATATATATATAATATAATAAATAATAATATATATTAAATATATTTATTATAGTCTGAGTAAGAATTCATGACATTAGTTACTCTGTTTAGAAGATTGTTATAATTTAAATTTATAAATAGAATTATTAATCTATCATAGATTATTATAAGAATCCTCCATTAACAATATATATAATATAATATATATTTATTAGAGGATCTTATTTAAATATTCAATAATTTCTCATTTTATAAGATTCTTCTTGACCTAATATCCAACTTTTATACTAATATAATGTTAAAGCTTATTATTTATATAATTATTAATAATTATATATATTTTATAATATGATATTTATTAATAGATTTACAATAATTAGTATTGAGTAAACATATAATAATAAAATTAATTATATAACTCATCTTTAATAATCAGCACATAGGAATTAATATATATATTAATAGTAACATATTACAACTACTACTTAATTATAAGAGCAATTTTGAATTTAAAATATATAATATTAAAAGTAACTCTAATTGTATATGTTAACACATTATTTTTGTTGTTATTTTAACATATTATATATATTAGATTTTATTGCTTTGAATTTTACATTATGATATTTATTACAATTGTTACAAAATCAATAATAATAAACCCTTAAAGCATTATTTTATTATTATAATGATATTACATGCACAATAATCCCCATTATATATATATTAATTAACATATTTTATAGTATTTAATGCAGATTAATAAATCTCCGTTATATTTATTTATATTAGCATTATATTTTATAATTTAAATAGATATAATCAATGTACAAGAAACACTCTATGATTATTAAATTATATGATTTAAAATATAATATATTTCATATTACAATTAGATACTATATATTAGCTATTGATAATATTAACTTTATATATAGTAATTTTTTTTTTTATATAGTTATAGATTTTCAATTTAGTCAAACAACTACTTTATATTTATAAATATGAAATTAGTAATTTCATTGTCATATAAAAACAAAACTTCTCGGATAAAATTAAATTAGTAATTATATTATAATTAATATAGATAATATCATCAATAATACATAAACTTAATAATAAAAAATTTAATTTGTATAAGTTAAATATAATATTACTTAAAAAATATTAAACATTAATTATAATTAATACAATAAAAATACTATTAATGACAATAACTCTTATTTGCAATTATTTATGATTTAATTATCAAAGGTTATCATATCAAAACTCCTTGAATTATATTTAATATTACATTTATTTTAATACATGATTTTATTATAAGTAAGATAACTATCTATATATTAATATTAATTAATACATATAATAATATTTATCATGTCACAACCCACATTAGCAAATTGATATTTTATTATATGAATTTCATGTCAATAACCTCACGTTAAATATTACATTATATTTTATATATTCATTTTAAATATACCTTATTAATATGGGCATTGATTAATACAAAGATTTCATTTACATTTTAACACCATTGTAGCATTGTATATTATTATCTATTTACAATTTATTGAGTGCAACTCCTTTAGAATAATTCATATATTGATTTAAATTATATATATAAATAATCATGTCAATAAATATAAACCCATTTACATTAAATAATAGATTTATTAATAGAATTTCATGTTCTAAATTTACCCAATATACTATATTTAAATTTATAGGATATTCATAGTGATATAAATACTTACATTACACTTAATTAATATATAGTAATTAGATTATCATTGTCATAAAAATTATTAATACACAATTTAATTTTATTTAAATTTATATAGGATATCATGTTAAAAATAATACCGCATTATACAATATTCATTTTATTATAGATTCACTGATCTAAATTATACCACATTTACAATTTAAATTTATATAATAGATAAATTATTACATATGTATACAAACTCATTATACATTATTAATATATATTAATATTACATTCAAATCAACACTTACATTTATGTATAATATATTATATACATAAGAATATTTCATACAAAATATATTATTATTATCTTATTAAATTACATATTTAAATAATTATATTATATAGGATTTAGTCAATAAATAAATAACCCTTAATTTTTTATACATAATTTTAAAATTATATAGATATTTCATGTGAATAACCAATTAACTATTATTTATATAATTTATATAGATTATCATTGATCAATAATCCCAAATTAACTGGTATTATAGTAATTTATATATATAAGGATTCATCATATGTGGTATAAACCATTACATATTAATTATTATAATAGAGATCTATGATAGAATATACCCTTATATTATATGTAAGTTAATATTAAATGATATACATTTATACGTGAATATATCTATTATTAATATAATTTAATTATAAGATTATCATTAGTTAAATTTAACCTCTATATATACGTAAATTTTATAAAATAGATATATCATGGATGAATAAATTCCCTTTACATATTAATTACATATAAGATATTTAATGTGAATTACCCTTTAATATACAATAATTTAATATTATTATAATATAGATATACATATGTAAATTATTACTACATAATTTTATGATTTATAAATTTTATATAGATTCTATTTTTTCTAAAGATATCATGTGCAATAACCCATTACATATTAATTATATAGATATCATGTGAATAACCCATTACATATTAATTTATATAGATATTTCATGTGAATAACTCATTACATATTCATTTATATAGATTTCACGTCAATAACCATTACATATTAATTTATATAGATATCATGTGAACAACTCATTACATATTAATTTATATAGATATCATTTCAATCACCCATTATGTATTAATTTATATAGATATCATGTCAATAAACTCATTACATATTAATTTATATAGATTTCATGTCAATAACCCATTACATATTAATTTATATAGATATCATGTGAAAACCCATTACATATTAATTTATATAGATATCATGTCAATAACCCATTACGTATTAATTTATATAGATATCATGTGAATAACCCATTACATATTAATTTATATAGATATCATGTTGAATAACCCATTACATATTAATTTATTAGATATCATGTGAATAACTCATTACATATTAATTTATATAGATATCATGTGAATAACCCATTACGTATTAATTATATAGATATCATGTGAATAACCATTACATATTAATTCATATAGATATCATGTGAAATAACCCATTACATATTAATTCATATAGATATCATGTGAATAACCCATATACAATATTAATTTATATAGATATCATGTGAATAACTCATTACATATTAATTTATATAGATATCATGTGAATAACCCATTACGTATTAATTTATATAGATATCATGTGAATAACTCATTACATATTAATTCATATAGATATCATGTGAATAACTCATTACATATTAATTTATATAGATATCATGTGAATAACCCATTACATATTAATTTATATAGATTTCATGTCAATAACCCATTACATATTAATTTATATTAGATATCATGTCAATAACCCATTACATATTAATTTATATAGATATCATGTCAATAACCCATTACAGCATTGATTATATATAGATTTCATGTCAATAACTCTATGCATATTAATTTATATACATTTCATGTCAATAACTCTTTGCAACATTGATTTATATATTTAATGTGAATAACTCGTTATCTATTAATTATATACATTTCATGTCAATAACTCAATTTATATAGATTTTATGTCAATAACCTCATCACATTGATTTATACATATTTCATGTCAATAACTCCTTGGATATTAATCGAAATATATTTCAAGTCCATAACCCCTCCTTTATTATAAACCACTCGGGCACATTATGAGCTTAATGTAGCGAATTGGAGATTGTTATAGACGATACACGAAAGAAGACAGAATGGAAAAACACACACACACACACACACACACACACACACACACACACACACTCCCCAAGACACTCGTATTAAACCGTGTATATCTGTTTCCATGTCGAGCATTCCCTGATGGACAGTCACGTAAATTAATTTCCGAGTAAATGTCGTGCCTGAAAACATAACAATAAGATAGTTGAGTTCTCTGCCGTAAGGAATCACAAGGTGCTGAGGTTTCGGCCTTTACGCTTCGTCGGAGATACAAAGAATGAAACCGCATCAGGACTAAATGACTGACGTGTTTGAATGCCTGCCAACGGCGTGTATCTGTCGCAATATGGCATGCATGACGTCAGAATGGCTTTTCGCTGTTTGAGTTTGGACGTGCAAGCGTTGTAGGAGCAAAGCAAAATAATTCCCACGATGAGCAGCGGAAGTGTTGCACGTCCTGCTGCAAGTCCCGATGGGAGAGGGCATGGACAAAGATGATAAACCACACACACACACACACACACACACCTTTGTATTAATAGGTGAAACGTACACGCGAGACTCGTAAAACTATAATATATAGATGTGTGTGTGTGTGTCGTGTGTTCGAGTCATGACGTCTGAACGGCAGTTTTATGGGCGCCGTTTTGGGACATTATTCTTAGAGCGAAACCATTCGCACGAACGGCAAATCCAACTTTCTTTGCTTCAAACAACGGCGGGTTTGCTTTGCCTGTGACGTCACACGTGGGGCATTCTCACTCTTTTAGAAGTTCTCCAGAAATCCTACAAGCGAGGTGATTATCCACGTCACAGCGACGTCACAATTGTTATTATTGTGTCAGGCATTACAGAACCCAAATCCGAGGCGTTTCCCTCCACAGTGACGTGAAGGCGGACCTTCCCTTCCCACGGGCCTACGCTCGTCCGTTTGCAAGTTACACGTTGAGAAGTTCGATGGTGATGTCATGAAAAGTTTACGCAAACACTGAAGTCCTGAGAAAGAGAATAAAATGGCAAATAAGTAAAGTGTGATCCACAACTTGGCAGTAATTATGTTCTCACTGGTCGAGGCAAGGATAAAATACCGCGGTAGAACCTGACACTACCGAGGGAGGGTTGGAAAAGAAGGGGTCCAGTGTGTGGGGGGGGGGGTGACAGCGTGGGGGGGGGGGGGGAGGGGTGCGGTGATTTGCAGGACGATGGCGATGTGAAGTCGCATTAGCAACCATGACCCTCACGAGGTCCCAAACGAATGTAACTGTGACGAAGCACACACCTGTGTGTGTTCGCTGTGGATCTTGAGGTTCTCGGAGCGCGCGAACACCTTGCCGCAGGCCGGGAACGGACAGGGAAAGGGCTTCTCGCCGGTGTGCACCCGAATGTGGTTGACGAGCTTGTACTTGGCCTTGAACGACTTTCCCTCGCGCGGACACTCTTCCCAGTGACACACGTGGTTCGCCTGCTCGGGACCCCCGACGTGCTCGCTCGTCACGTGCGCCACGAGCTCGTGCATGCTCCCGAAGGTGCGCACGCACGCCTTGGCCGATCCGAGCGCCCCCCGCTCGTGCCAACGGCACGCCAACTCCTGCTTCACCGCCTGGCGCATGATAGCGCAGGAAAGCCCCGGGACCCAGTCCGTGTAACGAGGACGACACGAACGGGTCGGCTCGGCCGTAGTCCCCGTGTCCCGCCGTCCGAGCGTACGCTTCAAGAGGCAGAGGCACGCGCACCTGTCCGTTGAACAGGTGTGTCCCGGGCGCTGCGCACGGACTTCCTCCGACGCCGCTGCTCCCGCTCGGATCCCGAAGCAACGCGGCCGCCCCTCCGCCATCACCAGATGCCTGGTATGACTCTACGAGTGTGGGCATCCCCGGCACGTCTCGCCGGAGGAGAAAGTCTCTGGTGGAGGCGACGCCGGGCCCGAACCCGGCCCGGTTCCCACCGTAGTCCGCACCGCCTGTGGAGGCTCCGAACGCGGCGGCGGCGGCGGCGGCGGCTGCGTGGCTGGCCAGCAGGTCGGCATGTCCCGCCAGGTGCGGAGGGGGGCTGAGCTTGAGCGCGGCGCCGCCCGGCGACGCGATCGCTCCCGCGGGGCCCGTCGCAAAGCGGGCATCGAGGAGTCGGCAGAGTGCGCTATGGTCGGCGGTTAGCAAACGGGCAGGTCGCCGAAGGTGGGTCCGAGCACTTGGCATGCGAGGTGTTGCGCCGCGACGTCCACCGCGCGGAAAGGCGCGCCGCGTTTCGCGCCTCCGGTCTCCATGGCTCGCGGGCCGAGAGCCCGACGCTCGAGGCGACTCGGCCCGAGTCCGCATGGAGGCGTGAGGCCCCGCCCCCAGCTCCTCCTCGAACTCCCTCACTCCCTTCGTTTCCAACCCCCCCCCCATGAGCCCCCCCCCCACTCCAACGAACGAACTCCCTTCTTTCAGCCTGAGACAGAATGCGCAATGCTCGTCATGAAGGTGATGCTTCCGATACGATGCCCCAAGGATTGGCCAAGGGACCGATGACACGTTACAAAGGTCGCGTGTCACAAAGGGATGAAACTGTCACTACCCAGCACACCCCACCACCCCCTTTCAAATCCCATCCTCTGTGCCTCCTCTGTACCTTAATAGTCATCCGCCGAGAGAGGCACAAAGTTACGAGAGAGCGTCCGTTGGAGTTATTTGAATCGAACTTATTTAATTACTCCACTATCATCCCCACGTGTTACATTACACAAGGTACGCGAGGACTTCTCAGGACCCGCAACATAAATTCAAATGACTCCTTATAGATCAATCAAGCAATAAATACACGTATACAAAAAAACCAATATCTTGATATAGAAAAGTGGATACGTGCTGTATTACAAGCACATGTATGTATGTATACTTGTACATACGTGTTGGACATGCTCGTACATACATGTTGGATATACTCGCACATAGGTGTTGGACATCTCGTATATACATTTGGACTATGTACATACGTGTTGGACATGCTCGTACATACATGTTGGATATACTCTCACATACAGTGTTGGACATGCTCGTATATACATGTTGGACATACTCGTACATACGTGATGGACATGCTCGCACATACAAGTTGGATTTACTCGTACATACGTGAGGACATGCTCGTACATACATGTTGGAATCATTCGTACATACATGTTGGACATGCTCGTACATACATACATGTTGGACATACTCGTACATACGTGTTGGACATATTCATACACACATGTTGGATATACTCGTATATATATCCAACATGTATGTACGAGCATGTCCAACACGTATGTACAAGTATACATACATACATGTGCTTGTAATACAGCACGTATCCACTTTTCTATATCAAGATATTGGTTTTTTTGTATACGTGTATTTATTGCTTGATTGATCTATAAGGAGTCATTTGAATTTATGTTGCGGGTCCTGAGAAGTCCTCGCGTACCTTGTGTAATGTAACACGTGGGGATGATAGTGGAGTAATTAAATAAGTTCGATTCAAATAACTCCAACGGACGCTCTCTCGTAACTTTGTGCCTCTCTCGGCGGATGACTATTAAGGGTACAGAGGAGGCACAGAGGATGGGATTTGAAGGGGGTGGTGGGGTGTGCTGGGTAGTGACAGTTTCATCCCTTTGTGACACGCGACCTTTGTAACGTGTCATCGGATCCCTTGGCCAATCCTTGGGGCATCGTATCGGAAGCATCACCTTCATGACGAGCATTGCGCATTCTGTCTCAGGCTGAAAGAGGAAGTTCGTTCGTTGGAGTGGGGGGGGGGCTCATGGGGGGGGGTTGGAACGCAAGGGAGTGAGGATGTTCGAGGAGGAGCTGGGGGCGGGGCCTCACGCCTCCATGCGGACTCGGGCCGAGTCGCCTCGGAGCGTCGGGCTCTCGGCCCGCGAGCCATGGAGACCGGAGGCGCGAAACGCGGCGCGCCTTTCCGCGCGGTGGACGTCGCGGCGCAACACCTCGCGTGCCAAGTGCTCGGACCCACCTTCGGCGACCTGCCCGTTTGCTACCCGCCGACCATAGCGCACTCTGCCGACTCCTCGATGCCCGCCTTTGCGACGGGCCCCGCGGGAGCGATCGCGTCGCCGGGCGGCGCCGCGCTCAAGCTCAGCCCCCCTCCGCACCTGGCGGGACATGCCGACCTGCTGGCCAGCCACGCAGCCGCCGCCGCC
>CM068968.1:68791145-68815703 GCA_035128595.1 Eptatretus atami | reverse complement strand
TATTGATTTTGGGTGTGGCCGGATCCAAGATGGCCGACTGGGGCGCCATCTTGAAAAAATGTTTTTTGTAATAAATGGAAAACCGCTTATCTGATTTCAATTATTTTTTGTACTACGTTCCTCACCCCTGGGAACTTTTTCGAGATGATGACCAAATGGTGTCTTGTTTCCAATTCACCTCCCTCATTATCTGGAATATATATGACCTTTCATTCAATGGCGGGGATTCCCCATCTCTGATGATATATTTAATTTTTAATGAAAGATGTCAAATGTTAATCATGAGTATTTTTTTGTCATGAAAACGTACCTTGTTCAGTTTTAAAATGTACATGAACACAGAGGTGATGTTGAGTGTACGAAAGTGCGACATGTACAATGTACATATATATATATATATATATATATATATATATATACTATTATATAGACAAATATATTGTTGTGGGCCAGGCGGCGGCGCAAGAACGACCACGAGGTGGGGAAAGCTTGCGTCATCTCCCACCAAACTCCCCGAATTGTAGGCCGTCGCTCGGATAACTCCACGAGCCGGCGGGTCGTTTAACCGACCGTGGTCGCCAATATTTCAACCGCGTAGCGTACGGTCTATTTGTCTATAAACCAATTTACCTAATTAACTACGCGATTTCGACTACCGTGGAAACCACCCCCTCGGCACGTCTTGCTCGAACCGGGTCACTCTAACGACTGCGGTAGAGTTCCAACTACCGACTATCAGCTCCGTTCGGGTGCAGCCGAGCGGAAACCGGAAAACCGTGCCGGCTGAATGAACGGATTATCGGGATAAAACCCCACCTAAACTCAGATCCGAACCATGCTGGACCATTCAAGAAGGGACGGAAACGAACTGGGAACATTTCTAACAAGTTTTATTTACAGTAAATGAAGACACAAAGCAATACTTAACGCGAATATGCAAGAAGTATTTACAATGATCCAAACAACTTACTCAGTTCTACTTAAAGACGGCCCACACGCAGACACACACAAATGAAAAGAAACCCAGAGTTCTTTTTTGGACCCTCGCAGCTGAGGAGAGAACAAGCTGGGGGTCAGAGTTCGATTGGATACCTGGCCGTCGGAGAAAGGGGTACTCCGTGCTGCGGCACCTGGCAATGGTCGCTGGTTGGTCCCAGTCGCATGTGTGGGACTCGAGGTTCGTGCGGAGCTTGGTGGTGAGTAGCGGGTCCACGGAGGGGGGGTCGGGGTCGCTCTTTCCTTCCTTGTAGAGGGCTAGCAGAGACACGTTCACCGCCTCGACGACCTTCGTAACAGCAAAAACCCCTTTCGTGACAGCAAAAACCCTCAAAACTCTCAAACAGACCCACCAAAAACTCTCCCAGACCCCAAAAGACTCTCCAAGACCCAAAAAGACCCCTGCCCAGAGAGTGCTCGGGAATTATGGAGCTCCCTCAGCGGGGAGGGCCTTGGTGAACACACCTCGCTGTCCGCCTTTGATTGGACAGGGTCCCACGGCATACCTTCCGGGGCGGGGCCTTGGCCCCTGCCGGGAAACCCCAGCCACTCTTCCACGCGGGTTCATACTTGACGAGTAACTATCAACGCTGCAACGCCCCTGCCAGGAAACCCCAGCACTCTTCCACGCGGGTTCATACTTGACGAGTAACAGTATCAACGTTGCAAAAAGTCGTCTGTGAAGAGTTACAACGTCTGTGGAAGCCGAGAAACCGGAACCACGAATCTTGCCTTGGCACGTCAGGTTGAGAGGCAGCTGGTTGGTGGTGGATCATGATGGGCCGAGCGTCTGCAGATGGGATGGTTGTTAGATGGCTTGTGGAGGGTTCGTTGGATGTAAAGATTTAATAACCTAACTAAAAAGAAATCACAACGCATGCCTTTGATTCTCCCACCAGACAAAAGGAAGGATCTGACTACACACATACTTAACGACATAACTGACTTTTGGGACATCTGTATGTGAATGCTTATGGTTTCCAGATCCGTAACACTGCCCCCCCCCCCCTTTATAGCCTCGACCCGAGTCGTTAATTCGTGTGCATGCAGATGTAGTTTTCCCTTAGTATGTTATACCTACGGATCTCTGAGTGCGAAATTTTGAATACATGTCCCAAAATAAAATAACCTAGTGCATTGCGTAACTAAACTAGCAGACTCACTCGGACAACTTAACTACATTGCCGGCCGCTAAACAAACAACAGGTGGTTAAAATTATGTACAGTCCTAATATTTACACTACTCATGGCTCAGGACCTGTTGTTACGAATCTGGCAGCCATGAGCACACAACAGCCAGGTCCGATAGATCAGTTATTTCGTTTAGTATATGTGTATAGTTAGAATCCATCCCCTGTGTCTTATGGGTGATTAAATGTTCATGTGCTGCGGAGTTATTTTGATAGTCAGGTGGTTCTTTTACATTTTTTACATCACTTACAACTACACAACACATTCGCTCCATCCTGACGCCATAATGCTCGTGGCATTCTTCGCGTGCTCGCCCACGCACGAGCGAGCGCGTCTGGGCGGAGTTTAACGTAGGCATGGCGTCCTTCTTTGGCCAATCGGCAAGGAGCGGGCGTCTCGCCCGCCCCGTCTCCCGCTCAACACCATCGCCATTACGCACGTGGCCGGAGGTGGAGGATAGGCGGAGCTACAAACGCCTCCGATCGGGACTTCACCCAGAAGGTGGGAGTTCCCCCCCTACCGTGTGGCCTGTCCAATGGAAGACGCCAGGAATCGTGCGATGGGTCCGACCAATGAGGAGCGAGTGGCCAGGAGAAGAAGCCCCTCCCTCCTGAAGAGGAGAAGTGGTTGTCGGGACGAGAGAGACGGCAGATGGAGATCGTGGCGTTTTGCCAAGCAGCCTGTTATCGTGTTGAGGAATTTCTTGTGGAAAGACATTTCAATTCAGACATTTCCGACCTGGCATCCAAAGCCATGAGTGGTTTCGACAAGAGTGCGTTCTGGTGGATCGTGGCGATAGCAGTCTCCAGTCTTGTTCTGGCAGCCAAGGTCATGGGTTCGAGTCCCACCGTGGAGGTTCGGGTCGGTGTGACCGCACGATGCGGGTCAGTACCCGCCCCGGTTCTACTGATTGAAGACCCACTGAGGTCCATTTTCTGGGTATTTGTGTGTGCGTGTGTGTGTCCTGGGCCCTGTCTTCATATATATCTTGCATTGCTTAACCAGTGGGTTGATCAGATGGCAAAGTACTGGTCCAGTTTGCCCGTGGACTTGGGTTTGATTCCTGCTCTGAGCCTGTAATTTTTCTACACATTTTTATGATGGTTCCATCCTGTACATTTATATGTATATCCTCGACGACCCATGAACCTGTTGGGTTCCCGTTATGACAGCGGTTGATGAAAAAAAATCATTTCAAGAAAAAAAAAAGATAGCTCCAGCGAACTATCCCACTGAGGTGTTTGCATTGATCAAATTCTCCTGAAGATACTGACCGAATCGGGAATTTATTTTTTAATAATGTTTTTTTGTTGCCCGATTTTAACGAAACTTGATACTGCACACCGTAGGAGAATGTGAGTAAGGTGGTACTAAAATTTTTGCGCTATCGTGTACCGTTTTGGCTGTATCTCGGGAACAACATACATACATACATACATACAGATGAGAGTTTTAGTAATATTTCGATAGATATATCCTCGACGGCCAATTGCAGCAAACGCTGCAAACCTACTCCCTTAATATATGTGCACAGCAACCCTGATCCATGATGCTCTACCCTGTACACGTTCCCTCAAAGCCTTCATCTGCTTCTCTCCTTCTTCTTTTCCCACCGCCTTGTTTACACCTTCACATACTTCCATTCAACCTTATCACTCACTTCCCTCAATCCCTCATCTACTCCCACTTCTATCCCTTCTCTCACTACCATTTCTCCCCTGAGCACAAGCTGCAGTTTTAAGCTAATTCAGTGCAGCAGTGCGGAGTGCATCAGAGTCAAACAAAGAAACATCTCGAATAATCATGATATTTCCAATGTGTATGGTTTCCATGCGGAGAATAGACATATTTTATGATATTATGACTTGTAATAGCCACAACCACCAGGAATAGTGCAACACGATGCACACGCATGATCAAGCATTGACAATTCGGGTTAATTATGCACAAAAACCTGCATTTATTACACAAATTGCTCATCCCTTTATCTGAGCAAAACCCTTCAGGAATGAAAGGTAAAGCCCTTAATTCGGCAAAACATATGAAAAGCACAACAAAAAAATCGGAAAACCCAATCCATGGAGTACCTCTGGTGCAGCTGCCTTCCGCAGGGCAACTCACTGGATGACGGATTGGGGCAAATCTGTTGGGACCGCCACTCTATGATGATGGGAGGAAAACCACGGGATAACTTTCTGAGTCATATTTCAGTAGTGTGTTGTCAGGGTGGGCTGACGTGTCCTTCACAGATGGCGGTCTTCTTGAGTTAACCTGAGGCGGTCCTTCGGTGGGTGCCTGGAATGCCTATCTCTAAGAGAGGATGATCACCTGTCTCTGTTATCTGAGCTCAAGTGTTGACATCGGTATTGCAGCACTATCTGGGGTTCGGAGACCAAATTTCGGCGAGAATCATGGCGGGTGGTTACATCGATATTTGCTGGTCGCTCTAATGTTTACCATGCCTAAGGAGTTGCTGCATCTGTGTACAATAAGCTGATTCCAATGATAATTGAGGTAACACCGTCAACTAGCATATGATGAGACGAAGGATTCGTCACTCCTGAGGTGGTGTCATTTCCTTGTCTCTGTGTATGCTCCGACTGAGGAGAGTGATCTCACCGTGAAGGACGCATTCTTTGCCACGCTTGAGTCTGTGGTTGATCAGTGCCCCAGGCGAGATACATTTCTAGTCTTGGGATTTCAATGCATCAACTGGAACTGATAGGGATGGTTATGAAACATGTGTTGGTCTCCATGGTCTGGAACTGTGAACCAGAATTGCACTAATTTCCTTGACTTTGCAAGAAGTCATGGACTTAGGGTGGCTGGTTCATGGTTCCAGCACCCACAGGCTCATCGCTGGACTTGGTATTCCAACGCTGGTGGTGTGGCAAAGGAGATTGACCACGTGCTCCGTTGTGGTCGCTGGAGGATGATCCAGAACTGCAGGGTCCACCGGAGTACTCAGTTCCTCAATACTGACCACAGGCTTGTTGTAGCAACTCCTAAGTTGCACCTTAAATCCAGGAGAATGATACCATCCCAGCCTAAGCTGGATGTTAGCAAGCTCAAGGATGAGAGGGTAGCTGAGGAGTTTGCGAACAGGCTGAGTGGTATTTGGGGGTCTGAGTGTTTTGGGGATCCTGAAGAGTTGTGGAGTGCTTTCAAGACTATCGTCCTTGATGTTGTCGGTGGATGTCTTGGAACTCACCAGAGGACAAAGAATAATTTTGTCTCTCAAGGGACACTGGATACCATTGACCAGAGTCGCAGGGCCAGGCTGAATGGCAACAGCTGAGCTGTTCAGTGAGCTGAGCGTAAAACTGTACGTGCGCTAAGGGTGGACAAGAGGCCGATGTGCGAGGAATCTGTGAGGGGATAAAGCATCACCGTGGTATCTCTCTCTCATTATCTGGAATATATATGACCTTTTTCATTCAATGGCGGGGGATTCCCCATCTCTGATGGTATATTTTAATTTTTAATGAAAGATGTCAAATGTTAATCATGAGTATTTTTGTTGTCATGAAAACGTACCTTGTTCAGTTTTAAAATGTACATGAACACAGAGGTGATGTTGAGTGTACGAAAGTGGACATGTACAATGTACATATATATATATATATATATATATATATATATATCCACGGTCGGTTAAACGACCCGCCGGCTCGTGGAGTTATCCGAGCGACGGCCTACAATTCCGGGGAGTTTGGTGGGAGATGACGCAAGCTTTCCCCACCTCGTGGTCTTCTTGCCGCCGACCCTGGCCCACAACAATATATTTGTCTTATATATACTGATATATATATATATATATATATATATATATATATATATATGTACATTGTACATGTCCACTTTCGTACATCCAACATCACCTCTGTGTTCATGTACATTTTAAACTGAACAAGGTACGTTTTCATGACAACAAAAATACTCATGATTAACATTTGACATCTTTCATTAAAAATTAAAATATACCATCAGAGATGGGGAATCCCCCGCCATTGAATGAAAAAGGTCATATATATTCCAGATAATGAGGGAGGTGAATTGGAAACAAGACACCATTTGGTCATCATCTCGAAAAGTTCCCAGGGGTGAGGAACGTAGTAACCAAATAATTTGAAATCAGATAAGCGGTTTCCATTTATTACAAAAAACATTTTTTTCAAGATGGCGCCCCAGTCGGCCATCTTGGATCCGGCCACCCAAAATCAATAGGTTCTTCCTTTTCAGGTGGACATGTGTGACCCAAATTTCAAATCGGTATGGCGAACAGTTTATATTGTTATCGCACTCACAGCTATAAATGTTGACGCCGGCGGACGGACGAACAGCCGGCCGACCTGGGTGACAACAATATCCCCTTCCGCCCCGCGGCGGGGGATAAACTCATTTTGTCAACGTTTTGTATGTACTGTATGCTGTCGTGATGTCCAGGGGTGTGTTTCAGTTACCAAGCAGCTCGCTAGTGCTTGTCAAAACAGCCGTTCCTTATCAACGTTTTGAATGGAGTGCTTGCTTGAGTGCTGCAGGCGCTTGGCAGCTTTCTACAAGAACTTGAACTGAGCACAAGCAACTGCACTTGGTAACTAATGGAGGGAGAGGAATGGGTGGCGTGGGAGTCCGGAGGGACTGGGGTGTGAGGAGGCAGTGGAAAGGGTACATCTGCATGCCACACGAAAATGAACGACTCGGGTCGAGGCTATAAAAAGGGGGGGGGCAGTGTTACGGATCTGGAAACCATAAGCATTCAACATACAGATTCAATACATACAGATATATTATATATATATATACATATACGATATATATATATGCAGTATATATATATATATATATATATATATATATATATATGCAGTATATACAGTATATATATCTATAATATATATATATATATATGCAGTATATACAGGTATATATAATTATATATAATATGCAGTATATACAGTATAATATATTATATATATATATATATATATAATATATATGTAGATATTCAGTATGTAGACATATATATATATATATATATATTATACATATGTAGATATATATATATGTATATATATATATATATACACACACACACACACACACACACACACACACACACACACCACACACACCGTTGGCACACTGTTTGTGCATGTCGTTCCGATAACCTTTTGAATGCCCCTTGTAGTAACTTTATGAAGTTACTGGTGAAGTGCAATGCAGGTTAAAATCGCTCAAATCGTAACCCGGAGCATGTCTCGCACTTTGGATCATCATATCTGTGCGAGGCATCGTCTCCATGAATGGAATTGGTTGCATAAACTTTTGGGACATGTTGGGTGCAAACGAGGTTTGGTTTGGAGGAAAGACCATCGAAGCTTGAAAGGCAGGTAGATGTAAAACAGCCGAGTATGCACATAATCCAAGGGTATATGATGGATTGTCAAGTGTGGACACCATCTGCTAAGATGTGCTATGTCGTGTTTTCAGGAGGGACAAATACTGGTTATAAGAATCTTAATACACTCCGAGGTTTTCTGCATCCCCCTCCATCTCCACCCTACCGTTGAAGTGAGGAGGGGGGGTCGGTGGTGCTCCTTTGGAGGAAGGGTGAGTATAAATGAAAGCGAAAACAAACCAACAGAACGCAGAACAACATTTTAATATCCATCCACCAGCACAAAATACAAGTCTAGTACAAATTCCGAAGGTATCTTTAAACGTTATACATATCTTTGGTTCTTTTGTACAAAAAAATACCGCTTTTGGAAGATGACTTTACACCTCGAAATAAATTACGTAAAATTCACATCCAACCATTGGCAAACCGAGGCACAAAAACATAGGGCATGCTCTTGTACGCACGACATGATATAACAGCAACAACATTGTCGACAACAATAACGCGCGAATAGCGCTCGTCGTGCACGAGAATGTGCTATGGCCGTGACGTCACAAACGCACATGTACAACCTTCCAGCGGGAGACGTAACGCATGCACATGCCTCGACGGAATGCATGGAATCACGTATGTGCGGCCACTAAAGTTACCAACTATGAAAGGATGCGCACGGTGCGGAGTTGGGTGGTAGTTGTGGAACACGTACGAGGAGGGGCAATGATGCTTCATCTGGCAAATACACTGCTCGACACAATGAAGGAAGAATTGGAACGCTCTACATTCTGCCCTATGACAAGAGTAACAATCGTTATTACCATTTGCTAAAAAATGGAAATGCTCACTCCATTTTTTTATTCATCTATTTTTCCATGCAAAGCATCATGTGATTGATATGCAAATTTTGTCGTCATAGGGACCGTACACAATGTGATGGCAGCGCACAATGGTGGCGGAAGAAGTGGCAGAATAATGGGGGAAAGAAGCGATGTAGATAATGCTGGGAGGGTTTTGCGACAATTGTAATAACGGCTTGTGTCTAACAATAGATCAGTGGAGGACATAGGCCATGGAATGAAAGAACAAATAAAACCACGAATGACCTTAGTCAACCCCACCCAAAACACCAAGTCTTTAACTTACTTTACCAAGTGCATTCCTCGTAAAGGTGTTTTGCGCCATTGAATATTGCGAACACCTTTATGACATCACAAGATGCTCGCTGAGTTGCTTTCTTTTGCACCGTTTTGTTATTCATGAACCGAAGCCGCTTCTATAACCGCTTGCTGGTCAAACCAGTGCAAATGAGGACTTGTTTTCAAAGGCTTGTGTGCCTGAGGGGTTGAGAGGACTACTTAGGCTTTTACGAACACAATTAGCTTGGGGGGGGGGGGGGGTAATTGATTGTAAAGCTGCGGACACTGAGCCAGGCTTCCTGTCATTCGCTTGTTCCCAATCAGAGCGGTCATTACCTAAAATTTTGTATACAGGTAGATGCTTTAGATATGACGTCACACGGACACCTAACGTCATCACGCGTTACATTCGGTTCACATGTCTGCAGCGAATGCAAGTTAGTGTCCCACGTGGGTTGATTACAAATTTGTTGTTGATGGTTGCTTCAGTGGCTTCGATAATGCAAATTTTGCCAAGGATTTGGGACTTGGCCAGGGCAGTGCTGCACAGCAGCCTACTCTTTCTGAAAGATACTGTGGGATCTTCAACGTCCGCAGACAAGACGACCACGACAGGATCGATTCCCGAATACCAATCTGACTGTAAGCTGTTGTCCTAGTATTTGCAGGCGGGGCATTGCATCGAGGAGTATGCACCGTTCCTTGGATGGGACATTTGCTCTGGACGTTAAAGATGCCATGGTACCTTAAGAAAAGTGTAGGTCATTGTGTGCTGGTACCCTAACCAAATTTAAATTCCTGCTCTAATGTGCTGGTATTTAGGGGTTGGTGGAAGAAGCATTGCATCAATGCATAAACCACATATGATGCAGCGACGCATTAATGGACGCAACTATATGAAGATAGGTGGACTTATCATGAAATGAGGATAAGGGTGCCACGACAGGTCGAAAATGTTTCCATGACTGAGGGGGCCAGCCCTGAAAGAGTTTCCACTTCGATGTGATACAGCTAAAACTCTAGCTCTGGCAGCTAGGAATCAAAACCACAGAGGTGAGTCCAGACTGGAAGTCCAGGTTTGATCAGACTGGAAGCCCAGGTTCGAGTCCAGACTGGAAGTGAGGTTCCTGTCCAAACCGAGGTGAATGCAACAACACTTTTTGCCCTTGATGATCCTCATGTTTGAGTCACCAAACCACAACCCTGTCATTTACTTGCGCACTTGCATCTCAATGTTCATTACTGTTGAGAGCAACCTTGCACCACCATCAGAGCTACATTTACCTTTTTGAAAACTACATCGCAGTCAACTCAAAACATTCCTTTGCACAGAAACTGGATTTGGGTGATTCGTCACCTGCCAAATGACCATCTTTTCAGTCCTTAGTACCAATCAACTCCATCTTCACCAAATGGACAAGCAAGTTACTGTAGAGCTCTCAAAGACCACGTCATGGTTATGGTGTTCAAAGGTCACGTAAACCGAAAAAAGCAAACTCAACGACGGCTTTCAGGGAAGACTGGAAGGGTAATACCTGTGGGTCTAGACAGACTGTGAGGGTAGAAAATAGAATTTGTCACGTTACTATAAACGCTTTGTGCTATACCCATTGTTATGTATATATTTTCGTTGTTTTATTTATGGTTACTCGGGTTTGTTGGAACAGTTTCTCAATTTGCCCAAAAATTATTAGAATAGTTCATTATTAGTTCGCATAATGTATATGGAGCTGGCTTATGATTGCGAGCAAACAATGATGGTATCGGGGAATGATAACGGGAACGATTAAAAGGATGTTGCATCGAAACAAAGGTAATCGTGCCGGAATGCAAGGATGTTCATTGGGCAGAAGAAGATGATGATGAGAAGAAGAGGGTTCAAATGTGCTGTTTGATTGGACATGATCAAATGGAAATTAAACATGGCTGGAAGAATGGCGTTTAAGTGAATGAATGAGGATACGTGATGGACGGGTGCATT
The DNA here is from genome assembly GCA_035128595.1 of Eptatretus atami. Classification (NCBI taxonomy): domain Eukaryota; kingdom Metazoa; phylum Chordata; class Myxini; order Myxiniformes; family Myxinidae; genus Eptatretus; species Eptatretus atami. Next base: position 68,804,998 of record CM068968.1, on the reverse strand, counting down.
GTGTTAGAATACTAATGGGAAGGTACTCAAGGCTAAGGGTACAGTTGAAGCGAGTCGCGGGATTGACAAGAAGAGGTTTGAGTCGTGCAGAACCCTTCTCCCAACTTGCATTGTGACGTGTCTCCATTGTCTCAATGAAACTCGGGTGAGGGTGAGTCTCGTGGAGGAGAGCCATCCTCCACTGTGGCACACATACCACTCGCTCAGGTTAGGGGAGCGTGGCGTCACCGCCCCTTTGCCAGTCACGCAACGGACCCCGACCACGGGTGTTTGCTGGGAGCAAAAGCTGGCATGGCAAACGGGGCCACTGGAGGGACTAGCTCCAACGACTCAGGGCCACGCTCCGGGCTCGCATCGTCGGTGACCCGGGGAGGCGGCAGTGGACCTTCATGTGCTTGCGCAGAGAGCTGGGATGGGTGTACGACTTGCCACAACCCGCACTGGCACAGGTACGCTTGTCAGACGTATGCACGTGCATGTGCTTCTTGCGGTCGCTGCTGTTGGCGAGCGCGGTCACAGCCTTCAACCTCGCACTTGAAGGGTTTCTCTCCTGTGGAGGCACGTGGGAGTGTGTCTCCTTCCTTCTGTCTTTCCCCTCCCTCCCATAACTCATTACCCTTAAATGTGAATCTCTCCTTAATAATTATATAGAATATATATTCATCAGATAGATATGTCCTCATCTCCCAACATCCATTGGTGTTGATGTTAACTTTTGAAATCACTTGACTGCTCCATTGCACCATATAGGTCAGGGGTTCCCAACCCAGGGTCGTGACCCAAACTTGAACCCCCCCTCAAATCTCAGTTTTTGAGGGGGGTTTCATGTCAAAAGCACTTTCTCTGACATTTTTATTATAGGTAATTAGGTACCAGTATCATTTGGGTTCGAGGCAAATGTGATTTCAAATTTTGGGTCATGGACAAAAAGTTTGGGAACCACTGATATCGGTAGTGGTTCATGGTAATAGCCTGTTCAGATACCCATTCACCCACCCTCACTCTCTACAGGCCGAGGAAGTCTTTCCATTTCTCCCTTCCTTCTTCCCCATTCCACTACACTAGGGCTTGAGGTAAAACTCAAGCATTTTCCACTTCCCCTTCACATTGCCCCTACCCTTATATTAACCACTCTCATTTTATGGTTATTTCATGTCCAATTCAAACACCCCACATCTACACCTACCCACACCCACTCCTCACAACTGACATTTATATACATCAAACGCCTTCCCCTCTCTTCACCCATTCCCTTGCCCACATCTCTCTGAACACGTGGCAATAACTACCCTTAACATGTCGTCAAATTATATGTAAAACAAGCACTTACAGACTAGGGAGGTAACTGGATGCCATTGTACTAATTCTTCATGATGATCAATTATGATTTAATGGTATTAACAATATATGTGGTGTCTCGCATCTAGAACCAACAAACCACTCAAGATCCCAGTTCACATTCATAATCCTCACTCAGTACGCCAACTACGAGGAATGCTTCATCAATATTTAATAAATCAATAAGTTGAAATAATACGATATTATGTGGATCCTCGTTGAGATAATATTCCATAATTGATTCAATATAATTAATGTTATCTTTTAGTATAGTAACTGCAGCAACACAGACCAACAATATGAGCTCTAAAGCGAGGACCACAGAGGGAAGGTTCTTTGGTGTGATTCGTATAGCGCTAGATACCCTGGAATAGGCTCGAAATAGGCATTCCAGGGAATGCCATTATGTTAGCAGAGATGGACATTATGAGCACCGACTCCGCTCCTACCCTAAAACTGCTGCGCGAGTGAGAGAGTGGGCGTTTAGGTTTTTTCAGCATTACATAGTGCTGTTATTTATCAAGTTCAGCCACCATGCTTTAATAAGCCTCATTTCACGAGCATCGCATATGGCACACGGAACCGAGATAGAACGCACATAAAGTCAGTAACTGCCACTGTTAATTGTCGACATCGCAAAAACATGTGGCTTACAACCATATATGAATGTATTACATGCGTTGGTGAAATGTTACTGTAGTCTACCAGGTTCTCCGCGGTACCGTTGTTTGAATTTTTCTCAAAGTAGTTTCGTGTTGGTGCAATTATAGATGAATAAGTGATATGACACATTGGTGGAGTTGCGCCGAAGGATAGATTTCAATCGTTACAGTTCTATTGCTCATCAAACTAAAATTGAGAAAAGATTGAAAGTAGATTTCAGCCGCATTTCACTTAAAACACAGGTTCTCACTTCCGAAATAATAGATGGAGAATTCTCTTCACTAATGTCTGTCTGGAGGTCAAGAATAAGAGAGCGAGGTGCTGAACAGGGAGTTAGATGAGTGACTGAAAGTTCCGACAGGAAAGAGTAACTACGTAGTGTAAACGTTATCTCAGGAAAGGGGGGGTGTAAGAACAGGAGATTAGCAAGTAGTGAGAGATGTAGATTAGTGATGTGGTACGAGGAGTGAGTGACTCGAGAAGAGAGTTGAGCAAGTGAGTATTTTCACAGAGCTTTTTTTGTGCGATAGAATTCAATGGGAAGATAGTATTGATTGTTCGTAGTATTTTGGTTTTACATTGGTTAAGTTGCGCCTCCTAATAATGTACTATTGAATTAGACAGAGATGAATTCCCAAAATTAGGTCGTCCTGCTCTGTTGACTACATGTAATCTCGAAAGTTTGTGAGCAAGAGGAGAAACTACTGGAATCGTTCATCTGGCCTCTTTCTTGGCGTACTTGTAGCGTTAGGATTTATACAAAGCCATGAGTATCTGCCGCTGGGTGATTGGCAGCCTTATAGAATGAGCTTTGATCGTGTGTCAGAGAGAATTGTCTGGGATTTTTATTTGCTTGGCTCTTGTTCATAAACTATTATGTTGCTGGTTGTCTCTGTACTGCGATGAGATATGTTGTGTGTTGTTGGAAATGGATTTAAAATCTGAACGGATGTGCATTAAGTGGTGTGTGTGTAGTAGGTAGGTAGTATTATGTTATATATATGATTGATAATATAGGTGGATTACTATATTATATGTAGATATTATATAGAGATATATCTATTGGATATATATTAGTAGCTAATATGCAAAGTCGACCCAGCCCCTTTCAGAAATTTTCACCTTTTTTTGCCTTGTAGCTGAATTTATTGCAGTGAAATCAGACTTTTTTTAAACCTTGTCTATGACATCTGTAAACACCAATTCACAGTGAAGAACAATGGTCTGCAAATTTTCAGAAATAATTCAAAATTACAAAACTAGATATCTTGGTTGAGTATGTGTTCACCCCTTTAACAGCCAATTGTATGAGTCAGGTGTGACAATATCTCTACCATCAAGTTTATGGACCCATGTATTTAAATTGATGATTTGAATATTCAGATAAATAGCGTTCTGTCTCCGTTTCTCTGTGATAGTGAATTCTCAGCAAGACTCACATGGGAATGAGATGTAGTCTCAATAGAGCTTTCAAAAGACACATCCGTGTATAAAGTTGTGTAATGCACAGTCAGAGGATGTTAGTTACTTAAAATATTAATGCTGGTACATACATATAGAGGCTCATCAATACTATATACTTAAAAAGTGGAAGGCATTTGGTACCCCATACTGTGTGCCTCGATACAGGCTTACCTGTCCAAGCAAGGATGCCAACAGGAGGAGACTGTCGGCGACCACAAAGAGCCAATTCAAAACTTTTGATAACGATTACAGGGTCTTCATGGATAAACCATAGACTGCTTATGTTAATGGAATGTGAACATTGTATTCCAAGCATTTCCAAATAATGTTTACTGACGTTTGCGACAGTGGATCAGTGTGAATATATTGTTGTCAAAAGATCACCTATAAGATCCCTTGTTGCTATATGCACAACCACGCAGAGATTCTGAAGCTATGTGCAAAAGTTTTTGTGTTGACAACAAAACCAAATGGAACTTTAGGCTGGAATGCAAACGTTACGGTTGCACAATCCGAACCGACATCACACAAACAAGAACACATCCTTACTGATGTGAAGTCATGGTTTTGTGCAGCTTCATTTATGGGATGTTCTTCAATGTTGCAGGGAATAGGCATCATCAGATGTAGGGAATTATGGACGACAATAATATTGCCAGCAGATCACAGAAGAGAACCTCTCTGTCCGTTTCGTAAAGAAGTGAAATTGGAGGAGTCACCTTTCAGCATGAAAATACTAGATAACACACAAGCCACACTGGAGTGAGCTAGGGAACCAAATAATAAAGTGATTAGCAGTAGCCATCAGAGCGTCGACCTGATCCATCGAAATTTTAGTTGTCTGGTGTGTATGACTGAGATTTTTCTGCTTCTATAAGGGCACTCAAGCAACTCGATTGAGCTTGAACAGTTTTGTTGGTTTTTTGGAGTACGTTGTCTGTAGCTCGTAAGGAAGGGCAAACATCCTTGCTACAAACAAGAAGGAAGGCAAGTGGTCGACAAGAGGGCCAGAGAAGACAAAACAGAGAACAGGAATTCGAATCTGTGAGGAGAGAGATGGGGCGGGGGAATAAGGGTATCAACCATGGACACCACACGTTATTTCAGAACTACCGACAGGACCTTTCAAGGAAGGAAGGCAGGAATTTGAGGGTGGTTTGGTTGATTAATAAGGGTAAAAGATCATGGTTTTGGCATGGGGGAAGATTAGTTGTGGTGAGGAACAGCTTTTTTAAGAACAATGTGCATATATTGTATTAATATATAGACAATTCTTGTATAGAACATGTGCATATAATGCCATTAGGTGGCGAAAGTTGGTCGGAGACGTCAAACAGGGCTCAACACTGAATTGCTGCAAGTGCTTTGCTAAGTATACTCGGGTGAACGTCCATCAAGATATTTCCGTTTGAATTTTTAAATAATTTTCTGACATTTGTAGAATTTGTTTTTCACTTGGATACATGTGTAAAATAAGGAAAAATTCAAATTTATTGCATTAATTCCAGCTATTAAGCACAAAGTAGGTGAAAGTTGCAAAGGGGTTGCTAGACTTTCATATCTTTCTCTTATCAAGTTGCAAGCTCTGTGGTTGACCTGTTCAATTTCATGGTGTGTGTGTAGCTTGTTAAATAGCGAATTTTGCACTGTATATATCGGAATGTAATTATTAGTTCAGAGTTTGGATCATTTTTGCCAACTTTGGTGAAGTGTATAGGCCAGCTGGCGTCAACACATGTGTTCTTTATAATTCGTGGTCCCAACAGAACTTGATTCTGCGTACCCTATATTTTCTACAAAGCTCCTTGCCCCACCACTCGTCCAACACCATGTTAGAGTCTATATCATTCTAATATTATATATTCATCTTGGTGATTTTTGAGTTGAACGCATTAATTTCACTCCATTGAAAACAGACAGATTTGACGTTTTAGTGCAGCCAAGATTTTCAACTCAAGTAGCACAAGATCATAAGTGAATTGCATACTGTAGCATACAACCTGAGCAATATTAACTCATAGATTGAATTTATTAGTATGAATTCGAATAATAATTTAATATATTTCCTTACTTATATGTACGTATATTTACGCTTTATTGCGGATTTTTAGTAAGCGGACTGACCTTAGACGCAGCTACTCGCGGCTTTGTGGAGGATATTCGCTCTGATAACGAATTATGCAATGTGGGCCATTCACTAATGAGGTTTGCTTTTCTTACCTAGGCGCCGAGGAACAATGGCCGGAAGACCCAATCATTTATCCTGTGTCTGGAGGCGACCAGGATTTGCGTCTAGTCTCGAAGGGCATCCGGTGTAAAGAAACCCTCAGGACACTATGCCACTCCAGTGAGCGGAATCAATAATACTAGACAAATGACTTCCGCTATTTAGCCTTTACCACAATTGTGCGACCCTAGAACCTATAACAGAGAGCCTAGTTTCCGAACAAGGATTCACGAACAACAAAATGACTATCGTAGTCATACTTTTCTAATAGTGATAAACCTTTACTTGTCTTTCGATCTACTTTGGAGCTCTTATTTCATCAATACAATAGTTTTGCAATAACCACTCACATTACGATTACATGTGCATAAGAAACAACCTCAATACCATGTTCCTAATATATATGTGTTAACCTAATTAACTCTAATTATTTATCTTTAATTATATATATAATACTATATATATATATATATATAATATATATATAAATAATTATATTAATATTCAGTTATCTTATTGGAAATGCTCATGTATAAACAAGAAAATTGCATTTGAGTAAGTGAATCGCAAAATAAATGCCACAAATTGGCAAGGATATAAGAGGGAAAACAATATTTATTATATTTATTCAAAAAACATGAACTAACATGAAAACACATAAACATAATACCGAGTCGGGTGTTGTGAAAAAAATTTAAAATAACGTATTGAAAACACAATTGTCATTAGGTGCTAATCTAAACAGTCATTTGTACCATCAATTAAATACAACGCTCTTACAGTCCCCGTTCTAAAAGTAATCAGATGAAATGCCTGCTTGTTATGTGTTCCGACAATTACACATACTAATATATTGATGAGACGTGGTTTGTTGCTCGCTAGTGCTGATCTCGCAACATTTCCACGTGTATTATATTATTTATATATAATATATATATAAATACTATAATATTAATATTAAACTAAATAATATTATGTATTATGTGATGTTAAGTTGAAATTGTGGCTCATCTTTTGATTGAGTCTATTTTTTACAAGTCTGTATCTTACAACTTTGTGCCCTCTGTTCTGATGTCGTCGCGCTTATAGTGTGGCAGAAGCCCAATTCTGAAGTTTCTTGCCAATGCTTGAGCAAGCTACCTTACTGAATCCTTCCATTGCTTGCCAGCAATTCCCCGGGAAAATTTGAACAGTCAGTATCACGTTAGCATTTGAATGACAAAATGAGTGCCAAATAGGGACTGTGAAGGTAAGTTTTGACGACCGATTCCTTATCACGGTCTGAATATCATTCAACGACTTAGACTACGATACGGACCACACATTCGAGTGCGTGTGTAAGTCAGAATGTTGCAGCGTAGCAGAACGTTCGATCTCATTGTGAGAGATGGCTAGAATATCTTAGTTACCTCAACAAGGAACCACAGTCTATGACAGCCATCATGCACTAATAGCTGAAAAAAAAAATGTGCACAGGTGTGCGCAAAGATTCCTCGCAAGCTGTGTCGAGGACCGATTACAGTCTAAAGATCACTTGATCATTAGGTCTGAATTATTATCGAGCGCCATCAGAGGACGATACAAACCTGCTCATTAGATAGTCGTATTACTTCACGATGAAAATCTTGGTATTTCGATTACGACTCATGACAAACGGCAGAGTCGTCAATGGAAGATTTGCATCACCAAGACCAAAAAAGCAAGTTAAAGTCGTAAAGAGTCTCAATGGATGAATTTCATCACGATTTTTTGACATTCTGACAAGCTTCATTGTCCATTCGCAGTCTACACTGTAGCGGTCAAACAATGAATCTATAGTGTACAAGGAGATCCTCCTGGTGCCTCATTGAACGTCCTGGAAAGAGGAGGTTCTGTGGCAGAACAACGCCTGGGTGCTCCATATGACAACGCCCATGTCACATTGCCCTGAAGATCCAACTAGTCTGGCGGGATGGAAGTGCCAACTCTGTGCGTCAAGCCCCAGTATTGCCAATCTTGGCTCTCCCTTGTGATTATTTTCTCTTATTTCCCCAGACTCAAGGGGTGATCAAGGGACCCGAGATTCTCTTATTGGAGTCTTAAAAAGAGCTTGGTCAGACGGCAGGCTCCTAAGGATTCAGAAGAAGCCTCTGGGATGCTCGAAGCGTGGAAGCAGAGGAAATGGACAAGTGGTGGACTGGAGGGAAACTATTTATTGAAGGGACCAAGCTGTATTCAGATTATTTCGATGCGAAATAAAATTCTGTTGAGTCAGTCCGTACTTTTCAGAACTGACCTCTATAGTTAAAATCGCTTTCACTAAAAACGTCTTCGGTCCATTCACAGAGATTTTGTTTACCCAATACAATTGAATACTCAATGAGGAATTGAGATCTACAACTTATAACCAAAATATATTATTCTATATATATGCAATGTGTATATATATTATATTAATATATATCACTATTAATATACTTTATATATACTATATACACATGCATATATAATATATTATATAATAATATTCATGTATATATCATAAATAATAAATTATTTCTCACCACTAACTCTTCACTGATCTGATATTAAGTATAGGATACCTGTGGTATGTAGAATAGTGAATAATTTTGCATTAGCATTGGAGATTATTGCCATCTATTGTACACCAAGAAAAAACACATTAGGTCTTTATCAACCATGACAAAGTCCATATATATAAACAATATAAATAAAAGAAACAAACTAATAGAAAAAAACTAAATGAAAAAAAAATGAGGTGAGTGACACAAGGGAAAGCATTGTAAGTTTGTCTTATTGACCACAGACATACTGTCTACACAGGAAAAAAACAGCACTTTCAGGTGGAGCATCGTTACATGAAAATTATAAATAAGGTAAAAAAGAAAATATTTAAATATCAAATTAACTGAGTTGTTGCCAGTGAACAAGACAATGGGAAGCTATCGTTATCTGATGCTCTTAACAATACGTTAGCACATGCCTTGAATCACATATATATATAATATATATATGTTGCTAATATATATATATGTATTTGTATATATTTATATATAAATATTATTTATATAAATATATATATATAATTACGTATTACTTAATTTTATATAAATATGTTATACGTTATATATTATTTATTATTATATGATAAACCTCTATACAAAGCCAAATGATTTTGTAAAGATTAAAATGGTACACTTATATATCAGTCGCATTGAAGAAACAGCAAGCCAGTACTTACCTTCGATCCCTTTCAGTTGAATTTTATTTCACTCGTCTAGAATTTTCAAATTGTCATGCAGCACAGATGTGCTATCTCTCAGTATATGCTGGTCTCAGAACTTAGAGACATCTGGAGTCTGTGGAGCGGATTCATGATGGCTAGCAATAAATCTGATGGAATTGTGGAGTTATGCTGAAATAGAAGAAATACAGCTCCTTTCAGCCACACTAGATTTCCATTGAAGTAAGCAATGATCTTTTGTTATAAAATGTATATACGAATCCCAAAGTGGTGCTCAAACGTTGTCACAAAAGTTTACATCTACAAACCTTTTGAAGCTTATTGTATAGAAATCTTATCAGAGCTCACAAAGCTCTAAGGAATTGAATAGATTTCAATTGAAATATGTTTGCGGAACTCACTCAAAATCTGCCATAGTCAGGGTCTCTGAAGCGAATGCATGTTTGAGACTGAGCCGCTGGGTTTGAGGCTTTGTCTTGATGCTTCTTGGGAGGATCCACCTGGCTGTCTGTCTGCGCAGCTCTTCTGTTTGTATTATCTGATTTATCACAAACTCGCATCACAACGTGAACTTATCTCGCTGTTACATATGCAAACATTACTAACTTGTTTTATTAACTATGTTGCAGAGAAGCAGCCCATCCCAGAAGAAACACTCACTGTGCTGCATTAATAATGTTGCACGCATGTGTAACAGATTAATTGAGCATTTCACAAAGACTTAAAATTAATCCTGTTGTGCTGCACATGAAAGCTGGGGAGCAGCGTAATAAAATTTTTTTATTAGTAACAGATAGTCATATTTCTTTGTGCAGCCGACATTGTGAGCCAAAACATGTTTCAATGTACTTGGTCAGTGAATGTTGGCTTCCAGCATTTTTTACTTGGCCCTTGGTTCCTCGGACACTGTTATGGTGGTATATGGGTTGCATTGTTGTAAGTCCTTGGTATTCGTATGTTGCTCGGACGTCAGTTTGATGTACAATTTCGTTACTCAACTAGTTAGGTCTCAACCCGGCTTCCAATTGGAAAGCTCAGATGTTTATACTTATAATAGCATCTTCATGTCCATAACTGTGTGATGGTAGTTACTGGTATTGTTTATGTTAGTGTGGGTGAAGAATAGTCTCTTGGTAAGCTGTGTGTGCCGCGTGGCGATAGCAAACTGCGCCCAGGTTAATAGGCACTGGCAATGAGGCGGCTGTCGTCACCGGCTCTTTGTTCCTCCGGAGCAGAAGCTTATATTGAAGAATGGGAGAGAGGAGAGAGAGAGACTATGTGAGACAGAGATAGGAGAAGAGAGGAGATGTAACGAAGACGAGTCGACTCCCGCTCGAGAGAGGAACAGACTGCAAGAGATAGACAACAGTAATAGAGAAAGCACAGACACTCTCATAGGAAGATGTTGAAAGAGACCACAAGACCACAGCAGAGAGCAACAAATCCGTACAATAAGACTGACTCATAGAGATTGAATTCAATATCACAATGGAATCTGAGTACACACAGAGAACACACAGAAGGAGGAGGAGAGAGAATAAAAGAGAGAGTGTATCGAGAGACATGAAGCTGAAGAGAGAGACGGGAGAGAGAGAAACAAAAGTAACAACATCTGAAAAAAATCCTGATTAAGTCAAAAGTCTAGACTTTTTGATAAAATATTGATTTATCAAGCAAAAAATCCCTCGTTGACAAATACAGACAAGAGCTAGTCACCGAGGAATCAGGAAGTCAAACACCAATAAAGACGCATGAAGGGTATAGGACAAAAAAAATTAACGTGTTAAGAGAACTTTGATTCAGAGACAATATGTGTATTAGAAAGATATCCATGCATGACCAATTTTACTATGAATAAGTAACAATATAGCATATTTATTGTAATCACCTATGGAGTGCCGATGATGCAAATGCTTTGCTCGAGAAGAGGATTAAAAAATCTTGGTGCAATGACAAAAGAAGTGAAAAGAAAAAAGTTACGGTTGACAAATAATTACAAGTTTTACTATGAGATCTCCGTGCGTAAAATTTTCCACAATGCATATATCTGAATACTTACAAATTTTATATAGGAAATGTGCATTCTATAAATTCATTGAATTATTATATTCCCCTCCTGTCTGCTTTGCCCACCTCTATCTTTATCTCATCACAATGCTTGCTCCAAATTCACATTGTCTATGATTAGTATAATTCTCGGTCGTATGCTTCTCGTTAACACTGAACCGATTTGTGTTGTAGGTAGTTACTCTAAACCGTCTGATTACCACTCCTTCTCATGCATCATTTCAACTCATTATGATTAAAATGAATATGCAGAGGTCGAACTGTATTTGTGTTTGCTGAGTCTTTCTCACACTTATTATATAATTTTCTGTACTTACTTGTTTTGAAAATTCTCTTCCTATTGACACATTGTTTTCTTGTCTTTTATTCTATAATATCTCTGCTTGTAAAGTTTATGTGTTCTCATCCCAATTAATCATCGCCATCAGCCTTAGGAGATTGTTACCTTCTGCCATGGAAGGTGATGGCAGGTTTATTTTTATCTGTTTGGCATAGCACAAATTGTGATCTGGATGAAGTTTTGTGGCAGGTCAAGTATGACAAGATGAACTGATAGATGTCATAAGATTTGATCTGACTACATGAATTTTTATATGATTCTAACATCCTTTTGAGAAAATAGGCCCAATAACTAATGTATTGATCAATGATATTAAAAGTTTGGATGGATTTTTATTAACAATGCAGTTGTTATTTACATGTTGAATGATTCATTTGTGGATCTAATCTGTCTAGGAGTGTTGAGAATTTATATCTTTTTCAAGATTCTTCACCATGAGAGATAGAGTGCAAAATATCCTATATCAGACACTAATATTCTTCAAAAAATGATTGGTTGCCAACTATGTTTCTCGTTTTGTCAGTATTACGTGCGGTATAGCACTCTTATCGCTGTGCCCTTTAGTTTGTAGTTCTCTTGCTTTAGCACCAGTTTCAGCTGCTAATATTTTCTTCCCCCTTTACTACATATCTATTAATACCTATGTTCATTCTCATATTCTACTTGCAGGATTTGCTCACAACATAAATTATACAACCCGACTCTACTTGCATGTGTATTTAATGATGTTTTTGAGCATATACTTTTACCAATATTACTTACTTTTGAGTCCGTCTTGTTAGGTTCTTTCTGATAGACTCTAATCTGTCTAGATTACCTCAAACAGGGATCGTGTGAGTGTTGTCATTTCTCGTATCCAATTACATGCCTAGTACTTATATTAATATGACGTCAACAATCCTGACTCTCTTTAGTAAGAGTAATTGATTCTTAACAAGCGCGTCTCTCTACGAAAAGTTAAAAAAATCTGCACGTAACACGCAGCCCGCAATAGTCTGAACTAGACTATTCCTTAAACCAGTATAGGCTTGGCCTGCATCTATATGGATTATAAGTGGCCTATGTATCCTACCACTATCAACAATTCATGCCATCAGTATCTCGCATGTTAGTGTGAATGGCCTTCTCACGACAACGCTAGTGGGCAAACTAACAACAATACTGTTTAGTCGAATTTTAAGCTTATGAATTTTCTCCTTTTGCCAATGAATATTCTCCCAACTTCAATTGCAAAACAATTTTTTTTTTTATGCAACAGCAATAACACTGTTCCTTGCAACGCCTACATGATCACTTACAGATTTATATGGTGTTGCATGGTTAGATTGCCGCATCTTATTTTTATTCTCAAGGGCAGTTGGTTGGTATCACTCATAGACTTAAAGTGGCTGTCACACTCGTTGACGATATTTTACGAAGTTGCCGACTTTTTAGTACACCAATCTTGTCGCATAATAACGCTGAGCACACTTCTCGATTCGTTTTTTAGAGTTTTGTGATACGTATAGCTGTACATATCCCTGATCAACCCTCGCATATATCGATTCGTTATGCGCCTTTATATGTTCGTATTTTGCTTGTTCTTCTTTTTACGCAATGCCTAATTTTACAACTATGGCGTTTGGATCACCGTTCCGCATTGCCCGTGCCATAAAGGTTTACACGTTCATGCATTCTGTTATGACACACGTAATTTGTTGTTACTCATTTCAACGTCGAAACACGTAGACCGGTAAACATTTCGGCGTACCCGAAACTCTATCCCAACCTGACATGACAACTTTTGTTAAAAGCTACGCTATCACCACGTTGTTCCAATTTCGCAACACGTACTGTTCCAATGTTATCAGACGTCTAAACAACATCAAGTCTCAATGTTCTAGCCTGTACCCTTACTTATTTATAACCTATCACTTTGATAGACGTTGTTTGTTATGGCGAATATTTAGGCTACTACATACTCGTGTCTTGTCTAGTGTCCCACCACATGTGCTACTATGCTAAAATAAATAACAATTCGTTAGCATAACTTTATGTATAGTTTCCCAAGTTTGTTTTCCTACTCTAGTTACATTATGAACTATCATAGTCTTTAATAATTTTCAAAAGTTAAAAAAAAGAAACTATTCAATCTGTGTCCTATGAGGAATAAAAAAATTATGCCACAAAGAACAACCTCAACATGTGTGCAAGTAGTATCACTATTTTACGCTGGCACATAATGAGACCTCCCTCATTCCCAACCCTCCTCACCGCTCCATCCTACCTCCTACTACATCGGTAACCTTACTAACTACTTATCGTGACTCTCAACTTACTCTTAATCTACTCACTGACAATCACATCATACTAGTATTCCACCTACTATACTACACTACTATGACATAGACATACTATAACTACTACTCACATTAGACAATACCACTCCATCTACTGATGTAGTGTGTGTGATCACTACCAAGTCTTCTAGCTACACCTGCTACACTATTATACTGTCACGCACACACAAC
>CM068968.1:68771887-68791120 GCA_035128595.1 Eptatretus atami | reverse complement strand
CGTGGTCGCCAATATTTCAACCGCGTAGCGTACGGTCTATTTGTCTATAACCAATTTACCTAATTAACTACGCGATTTCGACTACCGTGGAAACCACCCCCTCGGCACGTCTTGCTCGAACCGGGTCACTCTAACGACTGCGGTAGAGTTCCAACTACCGACTATCAGCTCCGGTTCGGGTGCAGCCGAGCGGAAACCATTATGGGTCCTGCATGTTTGTCCGATCTTGGATTTAGGTGGGGTTTTATCCACGATATATCCGTTCATTCATTCAGCGCACGGTTTTCGCGGTTCCGCTCGGCTTGCACACCGAACCGGAGCTGATATCGGAGTTGGGACTCTACGCAGTCGTCTAGAGTGACCCGGTTCGAAGCAAGAACGTGCCGAGGGGTGGTTTCCACGGAGCGAAATCGCGTAGTTAATTAGGTAAATTGGTTTTATAGGACAAATAGACCGTTACGCTACGCGGTTGAAATATTGGCGACCACGGTCCGGGTTAAACGACCCGCCGGCTCGTTGGGTTATCCGAGCGGATCGGCCTAACAATTCGGGAGTTTGGTGGGCAGATGACGGCAAGCTTTCCCCTCGTGGTCGTTCTTGCCGCCGCCGCCGGCCACAACAATATATTTGTCTTATATATACGATATATATATATATATATATATATTATATTATATGTACATGTACATGTCGCACTTTCGACACTCAACATCACCTCTGTGTTCATGTACTTTTAAACCTGAACAAGGTACGTTTTCATGACAACAAAAATACTTCATGATTAAGCATTTGACTTCTTTCATTAAAAATTAAAATATACCATCACGAGATGGGCGAATCCCCCGCCATTGAATGACAAGTCTATACCTATTCCAGATAATGAGGGAGGTGAATTGGGGAAACAAGCACCATTTGGTCATCATCTCGAAAAGTTCCCAGGAGGTGAGGAACGTAGTACAAAAAATAATTGAAATCAGATAAGCGGTTTCATTTTTACAAAACATTTTTTTCAAATGGCGCCCCGTCGGCCATCTTGGATCCGGGCCACCCACAAATCAATAGGTTCTTCCTTTTCAGGTGGATACATGTTGTGACCCAAATTTTCAAATCGTGATATGGCGAAACAGTTTATTTGTTATGCACTTCACAGCTATTAAATGTTTGACGCCGGCCCGGACGGACGAACAGCCGGCCGACCTCAGGGTGACAACATATCCCCCTTCCGCCACGCGGCGGGAGGATTAAAACTATTTTGTCACACGTTTTGTATGTAACTGTATGCCTGTCTAGATATTCCAGGGGTTGTTTCAGTTCACAAGCAGCTCGCTAGTGCTTGTCAAAACAGCCGATTTCCCTTATCAACAGTTTTGAATGGAGTGTTGCTTGAGTGCTCGCGGGCGTTGCTTGGCAAGCTTTTACAAACACTTGATACTGAGCCATGCAACTGCACTTTGGTAACTAATGGAGGGAGAGGAATGGGTTGGGCGTGGGAGTTCCGGAGGGAATGGGGTGTGAGGAGGGCAAGTGGAAAGGGTACATCTGCAATGCACACGAAAATGACGCTCGGGTCGAGGCATATATAAAAGGGGGGGGGGGCAGTAAGTTACGATCTGGAAACCAATAAGCATTCAACATCAGATTCAACATACGATAATATATATATATATACATACAGATTATATATATATGCAGTATATATATATATATATGCAGTGTATATATATATATATATGCCATGTATATACAGTATATATATTATCATATAATATTATATTATGCCAGTATATACAGTATATAAGTATTCAGTATATAATTACAATATAATATATAATTATAGATTATTAATAAATAAATGTATATAAATATAAATATTCCAGTATGTAGACATATATATTATATTTATATCATATACATATGTAATATATATATATGTAATATATATTATACACACACAACACACCCACACACACACCACACACACTCACACCACCGTTGGCACACTGTTTGTGCATGTCGTTCCGTAACCTTTTGAAGCCCCTTGTTAGTAATTTTATGACAGTTTTTACTGGTGAAGTGCATGCAGGTTAAAATCGCTCAAATCGTAACCCGGAGCATGTCTCGCACTTTGAGAGTCATCATTCTGTGCGAGGCACGTCTTCCATGAATGGAATGGTTGCATAACTTTTGGACCATGTTGGGTGCAAAGAGGTTCTGGTATTTGGAGGCAAAGACCATCAAGCTTGAAAGGAGGTAGAATGTAAACAGCCGAGTATGCACATAATCCAAGCGGGTTATATGATGGATTGCAAGTGTGGACACCATCCTGCTAAGATGTCTAGTGTGTGTTTTCAGGAGGAAAATATTGGTTTATAAAGAATCTTTACTACACTCCGAGTTTCTGCATCCCGCCTCATCCCCGACCTTACCGTTGAGTGAGGAGGGGGGCGTCGGTGGTGCTCCTTTGGAGGAAAGGTGGAGTATAAAGATGAAGCGAAACAAACAACAGAACGCAGAACAACATTTAATATCCTCCCACCGCACAAAATACAAGTGCTAGTACAAATTCCGAGGTTCTTTTAAACGTATACATTCTTTGTTCTTTTGTACAAAAAATACCGTTTTGGAGATGACTTTACACCTCGAAATAAATTACGTAAAATTCACATCAAACCAATTGGCAACCGAGGCCACAAAAAATAGGGCATGTGCTCTTGTACGCACTGAATGATATAACAGCAACAATTGTCGACAACAATACGCGCGAATTAGCGCTCGTTCGTGCACGAATAATGTTGCTATGGCCGTGACGCCATAAACCACATGTACAACCTGTCCAGCGGGAAGACGTAAACGCATGCACATGCCTCGACGGAATGATAGGAATCACGTATGTGCGGCCAACTAAGTTACCAACTATGAAGGATGCGCAACGGTGCTGAGTTGGTGGAGTGTTGGAACACGTTACGAGGAGGGGCAATGATGCTCTTCATCTGCAAAAACACTGTCTCGACACAATGAAGGAACGAATTGGAACGCTCACATTCTGCCATGACAGAGTAACAATCGTTATTCATTTGCTAAAAAATGGAATGCTAACTCCATTTTTTTTATTCATCTATTTTTCCATGCAAGCATACATGTGATGATTGCAAATTTTGTCGTCATAGGGACGTAACAATGTGATGCGAGCGCACAATGTGCGGAAGAAGTGCAGATATGGGGAAGGAGGCGATGTAGATAATGCTGGGAGGGTTTGTGCGAACATTGTAATAACGGCATGTGTCTAAAATAGATTCAGTGGAGGACATTAGCCATGGGAATAAAGAACAAATAAACCACGAATGACCTTAGTCAACCCCACCCAAAACACCAAGTTCTTTAACTTACTTTACCAAGTTGCATTTCCTCGTAAGGGTGTTTGACGCATTGAATATTGCGAACACCACTTTTTATGACTTCACAGATGCTCGCTGAGTTGCTTCTTTTGCAACGCGTATTGTTATTTCTGACCGAAGCCGCTTCTAACCGCTTGTTGTCACCAGTGGCAATGAGGACTTGTTTTCAAAGGCTTGTGTGCCTGAGGGGTTGAGAGGACTACCTTAGGCTTTACGAACACAATTAGCTTGGGGGGGGGGGGGGGTAATTGATTGGTAAGTGGCGGAACTGGACCAGGTTCCTGTCATTCGCTTGTTCCATCAGAGCGGTCTTCACCTAAAATTTTTGTAACCAGGTAGTATGCTGTTAGATATGACGTCACAACGGAGCCACCTTAACGTCATCACGCGTTTTACATTCGGTTACATGTTGCAGCGAATGCAAGGTTAAGTGTGCCACGTGGGTTTGATTCAAATTTGTTGTTGGGTTGCTTCAGTGCTTTCGATAATGCAATTTTGCCAAGGATTTGGGATTGGCCAGTGCAGTGATGCACAGCAGCCTACTCTTTCTGAAAGATACTGTGGGATCTTCCAACGTCCGCAGACAAGCGAACCACGACGAGATGATTCCCGAATACCAGATCTGACTGTAAGCTGTTGTCCGTGTATTTGCAGGCGGGGCATTGCATCAGGAGTAGCACCGTTCTTGATTGGGACATTGCTGTTGGACGGTTAAGATGCCATGGTACCTTAGAAAGTGTAGGTCATTTGTGCTGGTACCCTAACCAAATTTAAATTCTGCTCTAATGTCTGGATATTTAGGTTGGTGGAAGAAGCATTGCACAATGAATAAACCACATATGATGCAGTGTACGCATTATGACTGCAACTATATGAGATGGTGGACTTTCATGAAATGAGGATCAAGGGTGCCCCGACAGGTCGAAAATGGTTTCCTGACATGAGGGGGCCGCCCTGAAGAGTTTCCACTTCGATGTGATACAGCTAAACATCCTAGGCTTCTTTGCAGCTAGGACTCAACCACAGAGGTGAGCTCCATATGGAAGTCCAGGTTGTGATAGACTGGAAGGCCCAGGTTCGAGTCCCGACTGGAGTGTGAGGTTCCTGTCCAAACCGAGGTGATGCAACACACTTTTTGCCCTTGATGTCCTGTTTGAGTCACCAAACACAACCCTGGCATTACTTGCGACATTGCTCTCAATGTTCATTACTTGAGTAGCAACTTGTGCACCACCATCGAGCTACATTTACCTTTTTGAAAATACATCGCAGTTCAACTCAAAACATTCTTTGCACCAGAAAACTGGTTTGGGTGTTCGTCACCTGCCAAATGAATCTTTTCAGTCCTAAGTACCAATATCACTCAATCTTCACCAAGGGACACGAAAGCCAAGTTACTGTAGAGCTCTCATTAAAGACCACGTCATGGATTTTGGTGTTCAAAGGTCACGTCAACCGAAAAAAGCAAACTCACACGGGTTTCAGGGAGACTGGAGGGTATACGTGGTCTAGACAGACTGTGAGGGTAGAAAATAGATTGTGTCACGATTATATAAACTGCTTTGTGCTATACCCATTGTTATGTATATATTTCTCGTTGTTTTATTTATTTGGTACTCGGTTTGTTGCGAACAGTTTTCTCAATTTGCCCAAAATTATTAGAATAGTCGATTATTAGTTCGCATAATGTATATGGAGCTGGCTTTATGAGCGAGCCAAACTAATTGATGGTATCGGGGAATGAAACGGGAAGAATTAAAGGATGTTGGCATCGAAAACAAGGTAATCGTGGCGCGGAATGCAAGGGATGTCATTGGTGCTAGAAGAAGATGATTGATGAAGAAGAAGAGGGTTCAATGTGCGGTTTGATTGGACATGATTCAATGGAAATTAACATGGCTTGGAGAATGGCGTTTAAAGTGATGAATGAGGATACGTTGATGGACGGGTGCATTGTGTTAGATACTAATGGGAAGGTACTGCAAGGCTAAGGTCAGTATGAATCGAGTCGCGGGATTGCACAAAGAGAGAGGTTTGAATCGTGCAGAACCCTTACTCCCAACTTGCATTTGTGAAGTGTCTCCATTGTACTCTATGGAAACTCGGGTGAGGGTGATGTCTCGTGGAGAGAGAGCCATTCCTCCACTTGTGGAACATCCACTCGCTCAGTTAGGGGAGCGTGGCGTACCCCCTTTGCCAGTACGCACGGACCCCGACCAGCGGTGTTTGCTGGAGCAAAGCTGGCATGGCAAACGGGGCCCACTGGAGGACTAGCTCCAACGACTCAGCGGGCACGCTCCGGGGCTCGCATCGTCGGTGCCCGGGGGAGGCGGCAGTTGGACCTTCATGTGTTGCGCAGAGAGTGGGATGGTGTACGACTTGCCACAACCCGCATAGCGGACAGGTACGAGCCTTGTCAGACGTATGCCAACGTTTGGGCCCATTGGTGGCTTCTGCAGGTCGCTGCCTGTTGGCGAGCGCAGCGTCACAGCCTCAACCTCGCACTTGAAGGGTTTTCCTCTCCTGGTGGGCCGTGGGAGTGTTGTCTCCTTCCTTCTGTCTTCCCTCCCTCCCCATAACTCATTGTAACCCTTAAATGTGAATCTTCTCTAATAATTTATATAGAAATATATTTCATCAGTATAGATATTCCTTCATCTCCCACATCCATTGGTGTGATGTTAACTTTTTTGAAACTACTTGATGCTCATTGGACCATATAGGCAGGGTGTTCAAACCCAGGTCGTGACCCAAACTTGAACCCCCCCTTCAAATCTCAGTTTTGAAGGGGGGTTTATGCAAAAGCACTTTCTCTGACAGTTTTTATTATAGGTTTAAACTTTTTAGGTACCGTTATCATTTGGTTTCGAGCAATGTGATTTTCAAATTTTGGGTCATGGACAAAAAAGTTTGGGAACCACGTGATATCGGTAGTGGTTCTGTAATAGCCTGTTCAGACTACCATTCACCCACCCTCACTCTCTACAGGCCGAGGAAAGTCTTTCCATTTCATCCCTTCCTTCTTCCCCATTCCACTACACTAGGCTTGAGGTTAAAACTCAAGCATTTAATCCACTTCCCCTTCCATTGCCCCTACCTTATATTAACCACTCTCATTTTATGGTTATTATCATGTCCAATCAAACACCCCACATCTACACCACCCACACCCACTCCTCACCAACTGAACATTTATTATACATTCAAACGCCTCCCCTCTCTTCACCCATTCCTTGCCCACATCTCTCTGAACACGTGGAATAACTCCCTTAACATGTCATACAAATTTTCATTTCTATTGTAGCTTCCTTTATCCAGGTCATAGGAGGAGACGGTATGCCATGTGCTACTATTCTTCTGTATGATCATTGTTTTAATGGTATTAACAATATATGTGGTGTCTCGCATCTAGAACCAACAAACCACTCAAGATCCCAGTTCACATTCATAATCCTCACTCAGTACGCCAACTACGAGGAATGCTTCATCAATATTTAATAAATCAATAAGTTGAAATAATACGATATTATGTGGATCCTCGTTGAGATAATATTCCATAATTGATTCAATATAATTAATGTTATCTTTTAGTATAGTAACTGCAGCAACACAGACCAACAATATGAGCTCTAAAGCGAGGACCACAGAGGGAAGGTTCTTTGGTGTGATTCGTATAGCGCTAGATACCCTGGAATAGGCTCGAAATAGGCATTCCAGGGAATGCCATTATGTTAGCAGAGATGGACATTATGAGCACCGACTCCGCTCCTACCCTAAAACTGCTGCGCGAGTGAGAGAGTGGGCGTTTAGGTTTTTTCAGCATTACATAGTGCTGTTATTTATCAAGTTCAGCCACCATGCTTTAATAAGCCTCATTTCACGAGCATCGCATATGGCACACGGAACCGAGATAGAACGCACATAAAGTCAGTAACTGCCACTGTTAATTGTCGACATCGCAAAAACATGTGGCTTACAACCATATATGAATGTATTACATGCGTTGGTGAAATGTTACTGTAGTCTACCAGGTTCTCCGCGGTACCGTTGTTTGAATTTTTCTCAAAGTAGTTTCGTGTTGGTGCAATTATAGATGAATAAGTGATATGACACATTGGTGGAGTTGCGCCGAAGGATAGATTTCAATCGTTACAGTTCTATTGCTCATCAAACTAAAATTGAGAAAAGATTGAAAGTAGATTTCAGCCGCATTTCACTTAAAACACAGGTTCTCACTTCCGAAATAATAGATGGAGAATTCTCTTCACTAATGTCTGTCTGGAGGTCAAGAATAAGAGAGCGAGGTGCTGAACAGGGAGTTAGATGAGTGACTGAAAGTTCCGACAGGAAAGAGTAACTACGTAGTGTAAACGTTATCTCAGGAAAGGGGGGGTGTAAGAACAGGAGATTAGCAAGTAGTGAGAGATGTAGATTAGTGATGTGGTACGAGGAGTGAGTGACTCGAGAAGAGAGTTGAGCAAGTGAGTATTTTCACAGAGCTTTTTTTGTGCGATAGAATTCAATGGGAAGATAGTATTGATTGTTCGTAGTATTTTGGTTTTACATTGGTTAAGTTGCGCCTCCTAATAATGTACTATTGAATTAGACAGAGATGAATTCCCAAAATTAGGTCGTCCTGCTCTGTTGACTACATGTAATCTCGAAAGTTTGTGAGCAAGAGGAGAAACTACTGGAATCGTTCATCTGGCCTCTTTCTTGGCGTACTTGTAGCGTTAGGATTTATACAAAGCCATGAGTATCTGCCGCTGGGTGATTGGCAGCCTTATAGAATGAGCTTTGATCGTGTGTCAGAGAGAATTGTCTGGGATTTTTATTTGCTTGGCTCTTGTTCATAAACTATTATGTTGCTGGTTGTCTCTGTACTGCGATGAGATATGTTGTGTGTTGTTGGAAATGGATTTAAAATCTGAACGGATGTGCATTAAGTGGTGTGTGTGTAGTAGGTAGGTAGTATTATGTTATATATATGATTGATAATATAGGTGGATTACTATATTATATGTAGATATTATATAGAGATATATCTATTGGATATATATTAGTAGCTAATATGCAAAGTCGACCCAGCCCCTTTCAGAAATTTTCACCTTTTTTTGCCTTGTAGCTGAATTTATTGCAGTGAAATCAGACTTTTTTTAAACCTTGTCTATGACATCTGTAAACACCAATTCACAGTGAAGAACAATGGTCTGCAAATTTTCAGAAATAATTCAAAATTACAAAACTAGATATCTTGGTTGAGTATGTGTTCACCCCTTTAACAGCCAATTGTATGAGTCAGGTGTGACAATATCTCTACCATCAAGTTTATGGACCCATGTATTTAAATTGATGATTTGAATATTCAGATAAATAGCGTTCTGTCTCCGTTTCTCTGTGATAGTGAATTCTCAGCAAGACTCACATGGGAATGAGATGTAGTCTCAATAGAGCTTTCAAAAGACACATCCGTGTATAAAGTTGTGTAATGCACAGTCAGAGGATGTTAGTTACTTAAAATATTAATGCTGGTACATACATATAGAGGCTCATCAATACTATATACTTAAAAAGTGGAAGGCATTTGGTACCCCATACTGTGTGCCTCGATACAGGCTTACCTGTCCAAGCAAGGATGCCAACAGGAGGAGACTGTCGGCGACCACAAAGAGCCAATTCAAAACTTTTGATAACGATTACAGGGTCTTCATGGATAAACCATAGACTGCTTATGTTAATGGAATGTGAACATTGTATTCCAAGCATTTCCAAATAATGTTTACTGACGTTTGCGACAGTGGATCAGTGTGAATATATTGTTGTCAAAAGATCACCTATAAGATCCCTTGTTGCTATATGCACAACCACGCAGAGATTCTGAAGCTATGTGCAAAAGTTTTTGTGTTGACAACAAAACCAAATGGAACTTTAGGCTGGAATGCAAACGTTACGGTTGCACAATCCGAACCGACATCACACAAACAAGAACACATCCTTACTGATGTGAAGTCATGGTTTTGTGCAGCTTCATTTATGGGATGTTCTTCAATGTTGCAGGGAATAGGCATCATCAGATGTAGGGAATTATGGACGACAATAATATTGCCAGCAGATCACAGAAGAGAACCTCTCTGTCCGTTTCGTAAAGAAGTGAAATTGGAGGAGTCACCTTTCAGCATGAAAATACTAGATAACACACAAGCCACACTGGAGTGAGCTAGGGAACCAAATAATAAAGTGATTAGCAGTAGCCATCAGAGCGTCGACCTGATCCATCGAAATTTTAGTTGTCTGGTGTGTATGACTGAGATTTTTCTGCTTCTATAAGGGCACTCAAGCAACTCGATTGAGCTTGAACAGTTTTGTTGGTTTTTTGGAGTACGTTGTCTGTAGCTCGTAAGGAAGGGCAAACATCCTTGCTACAAACAAGAAGGAAGGCAAGTGGTCGACAAGAGGGCCAGAGAAGACAAAACAGAGAACAGGAATTCGAATCTGTGAGGAGAGAGATGGGGCGGGGGAATAAGGGTATCAACCATGGACACCACACGTTATTTCAGAACTACCGACAGGACCTTTCAAGGAAGGAAGGCAGGAATTTGAGGGTGGTTTGGTTGATTAATAAGGGTAAAAGATCATGGTTTTGGCATGGGGGAAGATTAGTTGTGGTGAGGAACAGCTTTTTTAAGAACAATGTGCATATATTGTATTAATATATAGACAATTCTTGTATAGAACATGTGCATATAATGCCATTAGGTGGCGAAAGTTGGTCGGAGACGTCAAACAGGGCTCAACACTGAATTGCTGCAAGTGCTTTGCTAAGTATACTCGGGTGAACGTCCATCAAGATATTTCCGTTTGAATTTTTAAATAATTTTCTGACATTTGTAGAATTTGTTTTTCACTTGGATACATGTGTAAAATAAGGAAAAATTCAAATTTATTGCATTAATTCCAGCTATTAAGCACAAAGTAGGTGAAAGTTGCAAAGGGGTTGCTAGACTTTCATATCTTTCTCTTATCAAGTTGCAAGCTCTGTGGTTGACCTGTTCAATTTCATGGTGTGTGTGTAGCTTGTTAAATAGCGAATTTTGCACTGTATATATCGGAATGTAATTATTAGTTCAGAGTTTGGATCATTTTTGCCAACTTTGGTGAAGTGTATAGGCCAGCTGGCGTCAACACATGTGTTCTTTATAATTCGTGGTCCCAACAGAACTTGATTCTGCGTACCCTATATTTTCTACAAAGCTCCTTGCCCCACCACTCGTCCAACACCATGTTAGAGTCTATATCATTCTAATATTATATATTCATCTTGGTGATTTTTGAGTTGAACGCATTAATTTCACTCCATTGAAAACAGACAGATTTGACGTTTTAGTGCAGCCAAGATTTTCAACTCAAGTAGCACAAGATCATAAGTGAATTGCATACTGTAGCATACAACCTGAGCAATATTAACTCATAGATTGAATTTATTAGTATGAATTCGAATAATAATTTAATATATTTCCTTACTTATATGTACGTATATTTACGCTTTATTGCGGATTTTTAGTAAGCGGACTGACCTTAGACGCAGCTACTCGCGGCTTTGTGGAGGATATTCGCTCTGATAACGAATTATGCAATGTGGGCCATTCACTAATGAGGTTTGCTTTTCTTACCTAGGCGCCGAGGAACAATGGCCGGAAGACCCAATCATTTATCCTGTGTCTGGAGGCGACCAGGATTTGCGTCTAGTCTCGAAGGGCATCCGGTGTAAAGAAACCCTCAGGACACTATGCCACTCCAGTGAGCGGAATCAATAATACTAGACAAATGACTTCCGCTATTTAGCCTTTACCACAATTGTGCGACCCTAGAACCTATAACAGAGAGCCTAGTTTCCGAACAAGGATTCACGAACAACAAAATGACTATCGTAGTCATACTTTTCTAATAGTGATAAACCTTTACTTGTCTTTCGATCTACTTTGGAGCTCTTATTTCATCAATACAATAGTTTTGCAATAACCACTCACATTACGATTACATGTGCATAAGAAACAACCTCAATACCATGTTCCTAATATATATGTGTTAACCTAATTAACTCTAATTATTTATCTTTAATTATATATATAATACTATATATATATATATATATAATATATATATAAATAATTATATTAATATTCAGTTATCTTATTGGAAATGCTCATGTATAAACAAGAAAATTGCATTTGAGTAAGTGAATCGCAAAATAAATGCCACAAATTGGCAAGGATATAAGAGGGAAAACAATATTTATTATATTTATTCAAAAAACATGAACTAACATGAAAACACATAAACATAATACCGAGTCGGGTGTTGTGAAAAAAATTTAAAATAACGTATTGAAAACACAATTGTCATTAGGTGCTAATCTAAACAGTCATTTGTACCATCAATTAAATACAACGCTCTTACAGTCCCCGTTCTAAAAGTAATCAGATGAAATGCCTGCTTGTTATGTGTTCCGACAATTACACATACTAATATATTGATGAGACGTGGTTTGTTGCTCGCTAGTGCTGATCTCGCAACATTTCCACGTGTATTATATTATTTATATATAATATATATATAAATACTATAATATTAATATTAAACTAAATAATATTATGTATTATGTGATGTTAAGTTGAAATTGTGGCTCATCTTTTGATTGAGTCTATTTTTTACAAGTCTGTATCTTACAACTTTGTGCCCTCTGTTCTGATGTCGTCGCGCTTATAGTGTGGCAGAAGCCCAATTCTGAAGTTTCTTGCCAATGCTTGAGCAAGCTACCTTACTGAATCCTTCCATTGCTTGCCAGCAATTCCCCGGGAAAATTTGAACAGTCAGTATCACGTTAGCATTTGAATGACAAAATGAGTGCCAAATAGGGACTGTGAAGGTAAGTTTTGACGACCGATTCCTTATCACGGTCTGAATATCATTCAACGACTTAGACTACGATACGGACCACACATTCGAGTGCGTGTGTAAGTCAGAATGTTGCAGCGTAGCAGAACGTTCGATCTCATTGTGAGAGATGGCTAGAATATCTTAGTTACCTCAACAAGGAACCACAGTCTATGACAGCCATCATGCACTAATAGCTGAAAAAAAAAATGTGCACAGGTGTGCGCAAAGATTCCTCGCAAGCTGTGTCGAGGACCGATTACAGTCTAAAGATCACTTGATCATTAGGTCTGAATTATTATCGAGCGCCATCAGAGGACGATACAAACCTGCTCATTAGATAGTCGTATTACTTCACGATGAAAATCTTGGTATTTCGATTACGACTCATGACAAACGGCAGAGTCGTCAATGGAAGATTTGCATCACCAAGACCAAAAAAGCAAGTTAAAGTCGTAAAGAGTCTCAATGGATGAATTTCATCACGATTTTTTGACATTCTGACAAGCTTCATTGTCCATTCGCAGTCTACACTGTAGCGGTCAAACAATGAATCTATAGTGTACAAGGAGATCCTCCTGGTGCCTCATTGAACGTCCTGGAAAGAGGAGGTTCTGTGGCAGAACAACGCCTGGGTGCTCCATATGACAACGCCCATGTCACATTGCCCTGAAGATCCAACTAGTCTGGCGGGATGGAAGTGCCAACTCTGTGCGTCAAGCCCCAGTATTGCCAATCTTGGCTCTCCCTTGTGATTATTTTCTCTTATTTCCCCAGACTCAAGGGGTGATCAAGGGACCCGAGATTCTCTTATTGGAGTCTTAAAAAGAGCTTGGTCAGACGGCAGGCTCCTAAGGATTCAGAAGAAGCCTCTGGGATGCTCGAAGCGTGGAAGCAGAGGAAATGGACAAGTGGTGGACTGGAGGGAAACTATTTATTGAAGGGACCAAGCTGTATTCAGATTATTTCGATGCGAAATAAAATTCTGTTGAGTCAGTCCGTACTTTTCAGAACTGACCTCTATAGTTAAAATCGCTTTCACTAAAAACGTCTTCGGTCCATTCACAGAGATTTTGTTTACCCAATACAATTGAATACTCAATGAGGAATTGAGATCTACAACTTATAACCAAAATATATTATTCTATATATATGCAATGTGTATATATATTATATTAATATATATCACTATTAATATACTTTATATATACTATATACACATGCATATATAATATATTATATAATAATATTCATGTATATATCATAAATAATAAATTATTTCTCACCACTAACTCTTCACTGATCTGATATTAAGTATAGGATACCTGTGGTATGTAGAATAGTGAATAATTTTGCATTAGCATTGGAGATTATTGCCATCTATTGTACACCAAGAAAAAACACATTAGGTCTTTATCAACCATGACAAAGTCCATATATATAAACAATATAAATAAAAGAAACAAACTAATAGAAAAAAACTAAATGAAAAAAAAATGAGGTGAGTGACACAAGGGAAAGCATTGTAAGTTTGTCTTATTGACCACAGACATACTGTCTACACAGGAAAAAAACAGCACTTTCAGGTGGAGCATCGTTACATGAAAATTATAAATAAGGTAAAAAAGAAAATATTTAAATATCAAATTAACTGAGTTGTTGCCAGTGAACAAGACAATGGGAAGCTATCGTTATCTGATGCTCTTAACAATACGTTAGCACATGCCTTGAATCACATATATATATAATATATATATGTTGCTAATATATATATATGTATTTGTATATATTTATATATAAATATTATTTATATAAATATATATATATAATTACGTATTACTTAATTTTATATAAATATGTTATACGTTATATATTATTTATTATTATATGATAAACCTCTATACAAAGCCAAATGATTTTGTAAAGATTAAAATGGTACACTTATATATCAGTCGCATTGAAGAAACAGCAAGCCAGTACTTACCTTCGATCCCTTTCAGTTGAATTTTATTTCACTCGTCTAGAATTTTCAAATTGTCATGCAGCACAGATGTGCTATCTCTCAGTATATGCTGGTCTCAGAACTTAGAGACATCTGGAGTCTGTGGAGCGGATTCATGATGGCTAGCAATAAATCTGATGGAATTGTGGAGTTATGCTGAAATAGAAGAAATACAGCTCCTTTCAGCCACACTAGATTTCCATTGAAGTAAGCAATGATCTTTTGTTATAAAATGTATATACGAATCCCAAAGTGGTGCTCAAACGTTGTCACAAAAGTTTACATCTACAAACCTTTTGAAGCTTATTGTATAGAAATCTTATCAGAGCTCACAAAGCTCTAAGGAATTGAATAGATTTCAATTGAAATATGTTTGCGGAACTCACTCAAAATCTGCCATAGTCAGGGTCTCTGAAGCGAATGCATGTTTGAGACTGAGCCGCTGGGTTTGAGGCTTTGTCTTGATGCTTCTTGGGAGGATCCACCTGGCTGTCTGTCTGCGCAGCTCTTCTGTTTGTATTATCTGATTTATCACAAACTCGCATCACAACGTGAACTTATCTCGCTGTTACATATGCAAACATTACTAACTTGTTTTATTAACTATGTTGCAGAGAAGCAGCCCATCCCAGAAGAAACACTCACTGTGCTGCATTAATAATGTTGCACGCATGTGTAACAGATTAATTGAGCATTTCACAAAGACTTAAAATTAATCCTGTTGTGCTGCACATGAAAGCTGGGGAGCAGCGTAATAAAATTTTTTTATTAGTAACAGATAGTCATATTTCTTTGTGCAGCCGACATTGTGAGCCAAAACATGTTTCAATGTACTTGGTCAGTGAATGTTGGCTTCCAGCATTTTTTACTTGGCCCTTGGTTCCTCGGACACTGTTATGGTGGTATATGGGTTGCATTGTTGTAAGTCCTTGGTATTCGTATGTTGCTCGGACGTCAGTTTGATGTACAATTTCGTTACTCAACTAGTTAGGTCTCAACCCGGCTTCCAATTGGAAAGCTCAGATGTTTATACTTATAATAGCATCTTCATGTCCATAACTGTGTGATGGTAGTTACTGGTATTGTTTATGTTAGTGTGGGTGAAGAATAGTCTCTTGGTAAGCTGTGTGTGCCGCGTGGCGATAGCAAACTGCGCCCAGGTTAATAGGCACTGGCAATGAGGCGGCTGTCGTCACCGGCTCTTTGTTCCTCCGGAGCAGAAGCTTATATTGAAGAATGGGAGAGAGGAGAGAGAGAGACTATGTGAGACAGAGATAGGAGAAGAGAGGAGATGTAACGAAGACGAGTCGACTCCCGCTCGAGAGAGGAACAGACTGCAAGAGATAGACAACAGTAATAGAGAAAGCACAGACACTCTCATAGGAAGATGTTGAAAGAGACCACAAGACCACAGCAGAGAGCAACAAATCCGTACAATAAGACTGACTCATAGAGATTGAATTCAATATCACAATGGAATCTGAGTACACACAGAGAACACACAGAAGGAGGAGGAGAGAGAATAAAAGAGAGAGTGTATCGAGAGACATGAAGCTGAAGAGAGAGACGGGAGAGAGAGAAACAAAAGTAACAACATCTGAAAAAAATCCTGATTAAGTCAAAAGTCTAGACTTTTTGATAAAATATTGATTTATCAAGCAAAAAATCCCTCGTTGACAAATACAGACAAGAGCTAGTCACCGAGGAATCAGGAAGTCAAACACCAATAAAGACGCATGAAGGGTATAGGACAAAAAAAATTAACGTGTTAAGAGAACTTTGATTCAGAGACAATATGTGTATTAGAAAGATATCCATGCATGACCAATTTTACTATGAATAAGTAACAATATAGCATATTTATTGTAATCACCTATGGAGTGCCGATGATGCAAATGCTTTGCTCGAGAAGAGGATTAAAAAATCTTGGTGCAATGACAAAAGAAGTGAAAAGAAAAAAGTTACGGTTGACAAATAATTACAAGTTTTACTATGAGATCTCCGTGCGTAAAATTTTCCACAATGCATATATCTGAATACTTACAAATTTTATATAGGAAATGTGCATTCTATAAATTCATTGAATTATTATATTCCCCTCCTGTCTGCTTTGCCCACCTCTATCTTTATCTCATCACAATGCTTGCTCCAAATTCACATTGTCTATGATTAGTATAATTCTCGGTCGTATGCTTCTCGTTAACACTGAACCGATTTGTGTTGTAGGTAGTTACTCTAAACCGTCTGATTACCACTCCTTCTCATGCATCATTTCAACTCATTATGATTAAAATGAATATGCAGAGGTCGAACTGTATTTGTGTTTGCTGAGTCTTTCTCACACTTATTATATAATTTTCTGTACTTACTTGTTTTGAAAATTCTCTTCCTATTGACACATTGTTTTCTTGTCTTTTATTCTATAATATCTCTGCTTGTAAAGTTTATGTGTTCTCATCCCAATTAATCATCGCCATCAGCCTTAGGAGATTGTTACCTTCTGCCATGGAAGGTGATGGCAGGTTTATTTTTATCTGTTTGGCATAGCACAAATTGTGATCTGGATGAAGTTTTGTGGCAGGTCAAGTATGACAAGATGAACTGATAGATGTCATAAGATTTGATCTGACTACATGAATTTTTATATGATTCTAACATCCTTTTGAGAAAATAGGCCCAATAACTAATGTATTGATCAATGATATTAAAAGTTTGGATGGATTTTTATTAACAATGCAGTTGTTATTTACATGTTGAATGATTCATTTGTGGATCTAATCTGTCTAGGAGTGTTGAGAATTTATATCTTTTTCAAGATTCTTCACCATGAGAGATAGAGTGCAAAATATCCTATATCAGACACTAATATTCTTCAAAAAATGATTGGTTGCCAACTATGTTTCTCGTTTTGTCAGTATTACGTGCGGTATAGCACTCTTATCGCTGTGCCCTTTAGTTTGTAGTTCTCTTGCTTTAGCACCAGTTTCAGCTGCTAATATTTTCTTCCCCCTTTACTACATATCTATTAATACCTATGTTCATTCTCATATTCTACTTGCAGGATTTGCTCACAACATAAATTATACAACCCGACTCTACTTGCATGTGTATTTAATGATGTTTTTGAGCATATACTTTTACCAATATTACTTACTTTTGAGTCCGTCTTGTTAGGTTCTTTCTGATAGACTCTAATCTGTCTAGATTACCTCAAACAGGGATCGTGTGAGTGTTGTCATTTCTCGTATCCAATTACATGCCTAGTACTTATATTAATATGACGTCAACAATCCTGACTCTCTTTAGTAAGAGTAATTGATTCTTAACAAGCGCGTCTCTCTACGAAAAGTTAAAAAAATCTGCACGTAACACGCAGCCCGCAATAGTCTGAACTAGACTATTCCTTAAACCAGTATAGGCTTGGCCTGCATCTATATGGATTATAAGTGGCCTATGTATCCTACCACTATCAACAATTCATGCCATCAGTATCTCGCATGTTAGTGTGAATGGCCTTCTCACGACAACGCTAGTGGGCAAACTAACAACAATACTGTTTAGTCGAATTTTAAGCTTATGAATTTTCTCCTTTTGCCAATGAATATTCTCCCAACTTCAATTGCAAAACAATTTTTTTTTTTATGCAACAGCAATAACACTGTTCCTTGCAACGCCTACATGATCACTTACAGATTTATATGGTGTTGCATGGTTAGATTGCCGCATCTTATTTTTATTCTCAAGGGCAGTTGGTTGGTATCACTCATAGACTTAAAGTGGCTGTCACACTCGTTGACGATATTTTACGAAGTTGCCGACTTTTTAGTACACCAATCTTGTCGCATAATAACGCTGAGCACACTTCTCGATTCGTTTTTTAGAGTTTTGTGATACGTATAGCTGTACATATCCCTGATCAACCCTCGCATATATCGATTCGTTATGCGCCTTTATATGTTCGTATTTTGCTTGTTCTTCTTTTTACGCAATGCCTAATTTTACAACTATGGCGTTTGGATCACCGTTCCGCATTGCCCGTGCCATAAAGGTTTACACGTTCATGCATTCTGTTATGACACACGTAATTTGTTGTTACTCATTTCAACGTCGAAACACGTAGACCGGTAAACATTTCGGCGTACCCGAAACTCTATCCCAACCTGACATGACAACTTTTGTTAAAAGCTACGCTATCACCACGTTGTTCCAATTTCGCAACACGTACTGTTCCAATGTTATCAGACGTCTAAACAACATCAAGTCTCAATGTTCTAGCCTGTACCCTTACTTATTTATAACCTATCACTTTGATAGACGTTGTTTGTTATGGCGAATATTTAGGCTACTACATACTCGTGTCTTGTCTAGTGTCCCACCACATGTGCTACTATGCTAAAATAAATAACAATTCGTTAGCATAACTTTATGTATAGTTTCCCAAGTTTGTTTTCCTACTCTAGTTACATTATGAACTATCATAGTCTTTAATAATTTTCAAAAGTTAAAAAAAAGAAACTATTCAATCTGTGTCCTATGAGGAATAAAAAAATTATGCCACAAAGAACAACCTCAACATGTGTGCAAGTAGTATCACTATTTTACGCTGGCACATAATGAGACCTCCCTCATTCCCAACCCTCCTCACCGCTCCATCCTACCTCCTACTACATCGGTAACCTTACTAACTACTTATCGTGACTCTCAACTTACTCTTAATCTACTCACTGACAATCACATCATACTAGTATTCCACCTACTATACTACACTACTATGACATAGACATACTATAACTACTACTCACATTAGACAATACCACTCCATCTACTGATGTAGTGTGTGTGATCACTACCAAGTCTTCTAGCTACACCTGCTACACTATTATACTGTCACGCACACACAAC
>CM068968.1:68736481-68748002 GCA_035128595.1 Eptatretus atami | reverse complement strand
TGTATGAGTGTGAGCGACAGAGCTGCCGTCAGTGAGTGTGAGCGGCCAGCCAGCGCCGTGTGTATAAGAGACGGTGCATACATCATGTACATTACCGTCGCCCCCTATATGCACCGTACAGTACATGTACAGTACATGAGGTATATCTACAGCGTGGGGCTGCATGGTATAATGACAAGAATAGCAACGAAGGCTTATCGCTGCGTACCAACAGCTATTGCTTGATTTTTTTGCATTTTTCAAATAGGCATGGACTCGAAATGTGGGGGGGGGGGGGGTGGGACAGAATATACTCTGTCCTCCCTGGTAAAAAAAAGTGGGAGGGACATGTCCCCCCCCCCCCCCCCCGGGATCGCGCCATGTGACACACACACATTGACATTTACTCGTATTTATCTATATATATATATATATGAATCAGTGTGTCCGTCTATCCGTCAGTCTGTTAGTCTCCTCCATACCTCCAAAACCATGAAAAATAGCGGCCCCAACCTTTCCATGCATACGACGGGAACTCCAAGGTGGTGCATGAAAGAAAACTGGGTGTTTGGGTAAATTTAAACCCCTTTTGAAGATAATTTAAGGGGTTCTCATCACGAAAAAGCAAAACAAGCCTTACCAAGATGGTGGCGTGTCATCTTGGTCAGCCCTCTGTCAGCTCGCTCGAGTCTGAAGCCGCCATTTTTTCCGCACATGCAATGACATGTAGAATCTCTTAATCGCAGGCAAATTTCAAAATTTAAACTTCTTTATTGACTTCTGCAGTAATTCCGACTGTGAAAAAAAAAAAAGTGTTCATTTGTCCGATTCGGACATGGCTCAAGTGCGTTTCCGGGTGCGTGTGTTTATATGACTAATATGTGATCGGTAAATCGCTTGCCAAGCCAGCCGTTCGTTATCAACCATTTCATCGGAGTGCTTGCTTGAGTGCTTAAGCCATTGGGGATTAAAATCCTGGGGTTTTAAATGTGTTGTTTTCCAAGTAAACAAAAGAACCAACAGACCACTGCTGGGCTAATAATAATTACCTCCATTGTGTCTAAATGGGGTTTTTGCATGAATTGAAAGAACGATTCTATTTACTTTCCACATGGTCAAGCACCTGCTTAAGAATCCTTTGTGTGAGTGATACGGTAATTTTGGTCCATTGTTTTGAAGTGCCAGGGGGTAATTCGTGACGTGGGATGGAAAAGGAGGGAGGGGGAGGTTTTAAGGGCAAATAGTAGGATCGACAGGGCACGAGGAGCCATGGACTCAAAAGTTGAACATGGCGAGTGACCGGTGACCGGTGATGGGTGGGCAGGTGGGGCCATAGAGAGATCCAAAGATGGATTGATAGACGAGGGGGTAGAGAAAAACTAAGCATTCTAACTAACGACACATATTCCTCCCAAAGCCCCTCTGTACTAAAAGGTGGGAAATCTATCTCACAAAAACTAAAGAAATATCAGTCTGGGGAAAATCCTCGGTGTCTGTGCATGCCTCTGGGGGTCGTTGGAGGGATAGAAGGTCAGGAGGTCAGGATCTGCAGAGGATCAGAAGGCTGAGTGGGTAAAGGGAGCGAGACAAGGGAAAAAAACAGTGGCCTCGGGCCTGCCTACAATTATGAGAACACACCATGTTCTTTGGTCTCATCACATGCTATACCAATAATGTTGAGAACTTTGTATTCCACAGATCCAACTCCGTTGTGATATATCATTCCTTCCTTAGTGGTACAGATAGTGTGTGGCTATGATGTGGCAATGAGCATGAAGTCGACCACCACCATCTGTGTCTTCTGTTTGTGACCTGGAGAGAAATATCTTGTCTATGACATAACCATCTTTGGTCGATGACGTATGATTGGAGACCAGTCATCTCGTATCTTTAAGAGACGCCAGCAACATCAACCAATGGTGTCCAAGCACGTGAGTATCATGACTTTTACCACCGATTCTTCACCGATTCTATGGATATTTGGGTCCCTTAAGATTGCTTGAGTTAGATCTCTGGTACCCAGTCACTCACAATGGACCAATGTGGAATGGCAGAGCCTGAAACATGGCAGCGATAAGTTACAGAAATAACATCAGAAAGTGGGGAAGTGAGGTGAGATGATGGGGAAAGTGGGGGGGGGGGAGCGGATGAGGAAGTGGTGACGAGAGGATGCGGAAGTGGGGGTGAGCGGACGTGGAAGTGGGGCGAGAGGATGCGGAAGGGGGTGAGTGGAAGTGGGGCGAGAGGATGCGGAAGTGGGGGCGAGAGGACACGGAAGTGGGGTGAGTGGAGTGGAAGTGGGGGCGAGAGGATGCGGAAGTGGGGGCGAGAGGATACGGAAGTGGGGGCGAGAGGATGCGGAAGTGTGGGTGAGTGGATGTGGAAGTGGGGGCGAGAGGATGTGGAAGTGGGGGCGAGAGGATGCGGAAGTGGGGCGAGAGGATGCGGAAGTGGGGACGAGAGGATGTGGAAGTGGGGCGAGAGGATGCGGAAGTGGGGGCGAGAGGATACGGAAGTGGGGACGAGAGGATGTGGAAGTGGGGCGAGAGGATGCGGAAGTGGGGGCGAGAGGATCTTGAAGTGGGGGCGAGAGGTGTGGAAATGGGGGTGAGAGGATGCGGAAGTGGGGGCGAGAAGTGCGGAAGTGGGGGCGAGAGAATGCGGAAGTGAAGGTGAGAGGATGCGGAAGTGTGGGTGAGAGGATGGGTAAGTGAAGGAGAGAGGATGGGAGTGAAGGAGAGAGGATGGGGAAGTGAAGAAGAGAGGATGGGGAAGTGAAGGCAAGAGGATGGGGAAGTGAAGGCGAGTGGACGCAGAAGTGTGGGTGAGCGGACGCGGAAGTGGGGGCGAGAGAATGCGGAAGTGGGGGCGATTGGACATGGAAGTGGGGCCGTTGCGATGCAAAGTGGGGGCAAGAGGACGCCGAAGGGGGGGGTGAGAGGATGTCGAAGTGGGGGTGAGAGTATGCAGAAATTGAGGCACAAGGACGTGCAAATGGAAGCGAGAGGATGTGGAAGTGGGGGCGAGAGGTTATGTAAGTGGGGTGGAGGATATGGAAGTGGGGGTGAGAGAACATGGAAGTGGGGCAAAAGGATGTGGAAGTGGGGGCAGAAGACTTGAAGTGGGGGAGAGCGTACGTGGAAGTGGGGACAATCAGACATGGAAGTGGGGACAAGCAGACATGGAAGTGGGGGCCAGAGGACGTGGAAGTGGGGGCCAGAGGACATGGAAGTGGGGGCAAGAGGATGTGGAAGTAGGATGTGAGAGTATGGGAAATTGAGGAGAGAGGAATGGAAGTGGAAGTGAGAGGATGTGGAAGTGAGGCGAGAGGACGTGAAAGTGGAGGTGAGAGGATGTGGAAGTGTGAGCGAGAGGATGGGGACATTAGGGGAGAGGATGTGGAAGTGGGAACGAGAGGATGAAGAATGGGGATGGCAAAAGGATGGGGAAATTGGGGAAAGAGACTGTTGAAGCAGAGGTGAGATGATGTGGAAGTGGGGGCAAGAGGACATGGAAGTGGTGGCAAAGGACGTGGAAGAGGGTGCAAGAGGATGTGAAAGTGGGTGCGAGGAGACGTGGAAGCGGGGGGGGGAGATGATGTGAAAGAGGGGAGGCGAGCGGATGTGAAAGAAGTGTGAGAGGATGTGGAATTGGGGGTGGGAGAGGTAAAGCGGTGTTGAGAGGATGTGGAAGTGGGGGAGAGGATGTGAAATTGGGGGCGAGAGGATGGTGAAGGAGAGTTGAGAGGATGTGGAAGCGGGGGCAAGAGGATGTAGAAGTGGGGGCGGGAGGACGTGGAAGTGGGGGCGAGAAGAGTGGAAGGGGGTATAGAGGATGTGGAAGCAGAAGCGAGAGGATAGGGAATTTTGGGGGCTTTGACAAACCTGCAAAACAAAGCCATCTTGATTTGCCGAACACGTCGCTGTGCATACATAACCAATAGATGTCCATCACCAAATCAACATTGTATGTGGGACTCTTCCTTCCAAAATATGTTATTAACATTTTCATAAATACTTTCAAGGCTGGCTCATAGTCTGACTTGGGCTTTACATCCCGTGACGTTAAGAACAGTTCAATGCGTCCTTGGCTTCGAAAGGAACTTCATTTTCGACCTCCTGTCAAAGTACCATACTTACATTACATGTTTCCCATATAACATGGTTTTAATTTCCCTAAGCATTCTCCCAACTATGCTCAAGTGAAATGTCAGAAGTTTGTGATCAAAACGTCCAATTTTATTAGCTCCAGAATTTAGTGCGATGAATGCACAATGTCATAACAATAAGTCTTCTTGAGGGATGACTACTCCAAGGTACCGATGAAATTGCTTTCGTACCTTTGGGCCTTGGCCTTGTTAGAGTCAGACATTTGTCTGATTTGTCTAAGGCCTTGTTAGAGTCTAAGGCCTTCCTATTTGTCTAAGGCCTTGTTAGAGTCAGACAAAATTGTGATGCGTTTCCCCCACTCATGTGGGAGGTTTTACACTTGTGTCTCCTTCCTGTTTTTGTCTATTTGTCTAAAGGCCTGAGGCCTTCAAAGAATAATTGTCTATTATTTTGTGCAAGGTTCTTCCACCTTCATCCTCGTCTTCCTCTTCAAGCCCTATGTGAAGTCTACACTTCCTACTAAGTTCCACCACCTCCATTTCCCCCCCCCCCCCACCCCCCATTTATGTTTAGCATACAATGTGAATAATTTTTGCATTCTTTACTTTATTCTCTCGGCCCCAAAGCCAAAACTAATACCCCTGACTCTTTGCTGCATTTTTACATTTCATTTATCTTTTTTCTTTTTTTTAAATCCCTCTTGGCCATCGCTAAGCCTTCTTCAATGTGCCTTGCCTTCTAAACTGCTCAGTTTTCCGAACCACAATCAACCTCCATTGTAAACTGCAGCTCAGGATTTGCACGACGTCAACCTTACACTGCCCCGTGTAATTCTCCGATGCACTCGATGCCTTCAGTGATGAAAGACCACAAGCCTGAATCAATTGGTCCTTTTGTGATTACAAACTATTTGTGTTCCTCGGGAGAACAGTCATCCTAGTCACAACCACGACTTAAGTGAAACTGGTCGACTAAGCACAACCATGACTTTGGAAGATTATTGGTCTTGCGCAACCACGATAGGAGGTGAACAGGCAGCCATAAAGGAGCTCTCAACTATAAATATATGAACATTGGGGATTTTCAGTGTTTGAGCCAAACTTACATCTTGATGTTATCACTGCTTTCTTTGAACAATATTATTATTATTTACAGGGTCTAACACTCATGGAGAAGGATGATCTTGTCACCCACACTGGCAGACACATTCCAGGAAATTAACAAGTTTAGTATAGGCCAGCAAAGCCATGACACAACGTACAAGAAGGTCTCATTATTTGCCTACAAGCAAGATGAGCAGCGAAGAGATCATCGATTCAGCTAGAGACACAAAGTCATTTTCACGGTAACCTCGAAACAGGCAGGATAGGTGGAAGATGGTAAACAGGTTTGACACAGCCCTTTCTCCACTGAGAGTGCAAGTCAAGTAAGAAGCCTTAGGCCTCCACGAGGCTGACTCCAGTTCCGAAATCGAGAGCTCACAGAAGAACCGCTGGAACCTCGGTCGCTCGACACCCGACCGCAGAACCTTCATAAGAACCTCCCACCAGACTGTGTCGTTGGCACGTTTGAGGTCCACAAAACAAATGTACATGTCGGTGAGGCTCCCAAGCGAGACGCGGATCCCGCTCGAGATATTCGGAAACAAAAAGCCGTAGAGAGTCCAAAGTGTGTTTGATAATGGTCCCGTACAAAAGGCAGCACATTTAATCGGACACGGGAAAGCTTCAAAAGCGGTCCTTTTCAAACCAAGGCCAAATAGGTGGCCCTGCCTCATTGGCACGCTACGTTAGCTCTGCTATGGGAATGAGGCCTTCCAATTCAAACGTGAAGCCGAAGAAAGGACGGGCCCTTTTATCGCAAGTCTATTAAGATACAGTCGCATGGAGCCTCGAGCGGCCACGCCGTATTAACGCGGACTATTTGAACTCCATCAAACTGACGAGGACGCACGCGTTTGTACATCTGGACACTTGTGCACCGGAGCAGGACACCGAGGCAGGCCTGGAGAGTGCAATGTAGGCCTACGACACTCGACGGTGCGTTCTCTTTCAAGGAGACGGCGTAATGGACGCTAAATAAACAGCTCGGACGCCGAAGACAAAGATGCATCGTTTTGGTGGAGAGTGGCGCCTCGAGGAGACCCATCCGGGCCCGGTATTCAGAGGCCGGAGCCTTTGAAGTCTGGCCTGAAAAAGTTCCTGCGTCTCCGTGGCGACCCAGGCGGCGCGGAAAGGCGCGCCTTTGTTGCCGATTAGATGCCTTGTATTGTCCTGTCTGTTAAGATCACAATGAGAATTACACCCAGGCCGTGTAAGAGTTGGAGAGAGAGAGGGGTAGGGATAGGGAAGGGTGTGGGTCTACGGGTTCACTATACGAGGCATTTCAGAGGAACGAGGAAAGTACAACCTTGGAATGCGTTCTCTATACCCACGGTGCTCGAACAGGGGGGATGACTTCATACACCGACTCGGCCCCAAATCCTCGAGTTCCAAGAATGGGCTCCTAAGCGGAGGAACGAACTGTGACCGGAAAGTCCGTAATGGCTTGAAAAAGAGAACGTCTCGCCTCGGATGGGGAGATTACAATGGGAGCCCCGGAGCCGAGCCTTGATGGAGACCGTGCTTATATATGGTCATGCTTTGTGCCACGCTCAAAGCAGCCGAGCGTGCTCTGGCGGGAAACCATCAAGCGACCTAACAAAGTATCCGAGAAATAAATTCCGGCCGACATTGAAAGGGGGCATTGGGGCCGAAATGGGGGCTAATTTAAAGGAACGCTCTCGTGGAGTCCTTAGTTTCAGCGACTACAACGGTTTCATCAAAAGCCCTTTTTAACGCTTGCTTTTTCTCTTTCTCCCCTGATAAAACCCACACTCATTAGCAACAAAATGAAAGCTACGGAAGGAACGTGTCAATTGTCGCCGTTACGTGTGTTTTTGTTAAAACAAAAACCGAGAACACGCGCGCGCGCGAGCTAGTGCGCGCTCCGCTCGCGTGGGACGGACGACGCGCTCGCGCTCCATCGCGACGCGGACGACGCAGACGGGATATCTCGAGGCCTCGTTTTCCCCAAACGAG
The DNA here is from genome assembly GCA_035128595.1 of Eptatretus atami. Taxonomy (NCBI): domain Eukaryota; kingdom Metazoa; phylum Chordata; class Myxini; order Myxiniformes; family Myxinidae; genus Eptatretus; species Eptatretus atami. Next base: position 68,740,834 of record CM068968.1, on the reverse strand, counting down.
CTCGATTTACCCTAATTGAGATTGAACCGTCGCCGTACACAAAGATGGTGACATTCGCGAATAAGCGGGCCTGTACACGTAGTCCCATCGGACCGATCGGGCCGAGCGCGCGTATAATTGGGACACGGGAGCAGCGCAGCGAAAGTGATGAACCAAACGGGACGCAAATGGTGGACGTGAAGTGCCACGATTCCCTTCGTCTACAAATGCGGACGGCTCCAGAATGCTTTCAGCCGCCCGAGGCGCATAAAAGGATACCCGTATGGTATATTCATGGCTTCGGTATACGCTTCGGTAGCTCTGTTTTTGCGACGTTTGCAATTTGATACGGCACGATAAGAACCCACTCTCCTACCCGCCGCCTCCCCCCTCCCACCCCAAACAACACACACCCTCCCTCCCCTCGTTCGACGGCCGGACCTTGCGTCTGGTCAACGCAAATCCCTCGGCGACCTTTTAACGCTTCGCCCACTGGTTTCAATTAAAGCCCTAATTACGTAAATGAAACTTGTGTCATATCAATTATTAATGAACCACTCGCCGGTGATGCATCATGTGATCGTCACGGCCGTTTTGTCGCCTCGTCGTTCGTGCGACGCCGCGCTCCGACGTGTTAAGCGCATCGTCTCGCCTTACGCACGACCACGCACGCCACATGCTCGACCGATGGCCGCGATGCCCGTCCGTATCAAAAGTCAACGCACAGACAAAACGACGTCCGTGGTGGAGAAACGGCTCACGACGGCCGGCTGCGACATGTTCACAACAACATCCTCCGAACCGTTCACGTCGGGGCGATCGATAAGTACATTCGCAACCAGGGACTCTCGACGCGGTCCGTGAAAGGTGGACGTTTCATCCCCCACGGTCCAATGGGTAACTAAGCGTGCGATTCGTCATGAAACTAGAAACGTTGCAACTGCGCGACCGACCGATTGCCGGACAACAACAACCCCGTCATCTACGTATTATGTACTCGGAGGCAAGCCAGGTGAGACCCCGACGAAAGTTCGTTAAAAACACAGAAACGACATCACGTGCACAAAAAGCCCGGGAAATTGTCCGTGCCCGTTGTGTTTGTTGCCGACGATTCCAGGCGATCAGGAATCAAATCGGAGCCCTTGACTTTGAACGTCATATTGCACACAAATGCGTTATTGTTCACGTCATTACGCACCTCGTAATGGCATTAATGATGGCAGTGTCATGAATAGAACACAGATTACAAACAATTCGGTTCCAATGATCACTGAGCTGGATCGCAGGGAGAGCTTCTCGTACCAGGTACGTAAAATACAGGTGAGCGAGAGAGGGAATGATGACGTGCAAATACAACGTTAAAATTCACTTTGATCGCCCGGTAAGTTCGCACAATCGTGATGAACACCCACAATGGAAACGGCGTCACAAGAGCCGGTTTTACGCAATTTGAACCCGAGGACAATTGGTGCAAATTCATGGGTTGATCCACACCTTTACGTGCGGAAAATACGTACTTTATGGACGGTGCAAATCGTGTAATGTATACTCCGGTCGGTGAAAATATCGTTCAATAAACAAACAAACAAACAAACAAAAAAAACCACGTGATTCAAACCTCGGAACGACGCACTTATGAAGGTCCGAGAAACGACGTGTTATTGATTCATCACCGGACCAGAACAACTCTACATGTGATTGGAAATTAAATAAATCGATGGATGTTTGCGTGTACACTAAGTTACAGTAAAAACCTTGTTATTAAAATTTTTATTTTTTTTTAAACATCCCCTTGACCGTTAAGTACGTCGTTCTTAGAACTTGTTGAACGCACTTTGAACGATGTTGAACGATCAAGCACTCTGAACATGGAACGCATTTATGATGGACACGAAGAACACGACGTCGAACTCACGAGCTGTTGCATTTCCATGGATACGATGCATATGTTGATCTGTCCGTAATTGATTTCATTGGTGGTAAAAGGGAAAGAAACATCAAATTTGCTATTTTCACTCGGAATACACAATCGATTGGTTCACTGAGCGGAATTTTCACCACTCATCAACAAAATAACTTTAAAGATCAACCATATATCTATATCTATATATCTAATTATAATCTAAATCTATAATCTATTCTATATATATATATATATATATATATATATATATATATATACAAAATTATACATACACACACACATATATATATGTCTATATATCTACATCTATCTATCTATCTTATATATTTATATATATTATATATATATTATATATTATATATTATATATTTATTATATATATATATATATATATATATGTGTGTGTGTGTATATACAGTATATAAAATTTTTATATAATGGAGCTAATGCGTACATGACGAGATATGTGTATATTTATATATATTTATATATATATATATATATATATATTATATATATATAAATATTATATATATGTATTATACGTATATTATATTTTTATATAATGGAGCTAATGCGTACATGACGAGATATGTGTATATTTTTTTATATATATATATGTGTGTATATACAGTATATTATATTTTTATATAATGGAGCTAATGCGGACATAATGAGATATGTGTATATATATATGTACAATGTACATATATATATATATATTTTTTAATATTTTACTAAATAAATATTTATCTATTTATAGATATATTCTTTTTATTTTAAATTTTTTAAATTTATTTTACTATAACGGTGGTAATGCGTATACGGAAATAAATGTAATAAGACTTCAAAATTGATCACTTGGCATTTTACATCATAAAACCGATGCAGTGTGGTGCAGAAAGTCAAAAAACAAAAATCTCTTTTTGTTGCATTAAAACATTACGGTGTGGTCCAGAAAATTATGGTATGGTTAATGGTCCATTACGGTATGTAACTATGGTTACAGTAAACGAGGAAAGTACATCCTCGGGATGCGTTCTTGATACCCACGGTGCTCGAACTGCGGGATGACTTCATATAGCAACTCGGCTTCATTTCGCAACTCGCCCTCAAACCAACGACATTATATATACAGGGTGTCCATAAAGTCTCTTTATAATTTATGATTTATACCGTCTTGATGTGCTTCGTGCAACTAATGGTGCCCATATAGAAGTGTATTAAATGAGGTAAAAAAAAATTCAATATCTACTCCTCATTTTGTAATAATTTCTACAGATTTATCTATTCATTTGCTTTTGTAATAAATTTTTTAAATTGTAAAGAGACTTTATGGACACCCTGTATATCAACTACATATATAAAAAAAAATATATATATATATATATATATATACTGTATATATAAATAAATAAATACCTTGTATATGTATAATACATGATGTAAACAGTGTATGTATAACACATGATGTGTCCGGTTTATGTATAACACATGATGTACCCGGTGTATGTATAACACATGATGTATGTGGTGTATGTATAACGCATGATGTACGTGGTGTACGTATAACACATGATGTACATGGTGTACGTATAACACATGTGTCCAGTGTATGTAAAACACATGATGTACACGGTGTATGTATACCACATGATGTATGTGGTGTACGTATAACACATGATGTATGTGGTGTACGTATAACACATGATGTATGTGGTGTACGTATAACACATGATGTACGTGGTGTACATATAACACATGTGTCCAGTGTATGTAAAACACATGATGTACACGGTGTATGTATAACACATGATGTATGTGGTGTATGTATAACACATGATGTATCTGGTGTACGTATAACACATGATGTACGTGGTGTACGTATAACATGTGTCCAGTTTATGTAAAACGCATGATGTACATGGTGTATTTATAACACATGATGTACCCGGTGTATGTATAATATATGTAAGTGGTGCATGTATAAAACATGATGTGTCCGGTGTATGTATAACATATGTATGCGGTGTATGTTAATACTGATGTAACACGGTATGTATAACACATGATGTATGCGGTGGTATGTAATACATGATGTATGGTGTATGTATAATACATGATGTACACGGTGTATGTATAACACATGATGTAATGCGGTGCATGTATAATACATGATGTGTCCGGTGTATGTAACATATGTAGCAGTGTTGTATAAACATTGTGATGCAGTGCATGTAATAATACATGAGGACGGGTGTATGTATAATACATGATGTGTCTGGTGTATGTATAATATATGTAAGTGGTGTATGTATAATACATGATGTGTTTGGTGTATGTATAACATATGTATTCGGTGTATGTATAATACATGATGGACACAGTGTATGTATAATATATGATGTACACGGTGTATGTATAACACATGATGTATGCGGTGTATGTAT
>CM068968.1:68716066-68731090 GCA_035128595.1 Eptatretus atami | reverse complement strand
TAAGTAAACCTGAATAAGTGCTTGTACATTGCTTTATTCGGTGGTAACTCTTTTGCTTGCTTTTACTGTACTAGTGCATGCCCGTAGGTGCGTGGCCGTACGTGCAAACAAACAAACAAAAAAAACTTTCAAAGCGCGTGCCAGAAACAACAACCACACAGGCCGTTCCTTCGCTCTCGCGTTCTCACGACAACCACACTTCCAGCGTACATATGGTTATACCATACACCGGACACACTCATGTATTATACCATAACACCACTTACATATATTTATACTGGTTACGAATTCTGGCCGGCCCGGCGTGCGATCGGCCACTAACTCCAAATCGCGGACGCGTCGCCCACCGGAACGAAACAATTCAGTCGTGACCCTCTTTCGAACTACCGCCAAGGAAGCTAGCCACGGGTGGGGGTTGTTAACCTCACCACAACCCAGTACCGCATCACCCGCGCGAAATAGGTGAATCGCGAATGTCGATATACCTAGTTACCCGCGCGGAGCGTACCGAGAGTTGTACCACGCGCAGGTCGACTCCGGACACGAACCGCAAAGCGGCCGTTCCGTGCTGCAGGATAACCGAGCGGAGTACGCCGACCTCGACGGATTCAGATTATTATTGGGTGTCTACACCATTACCAATCCCTTACGTGATGGCAAGGATGGAACTTCAAACAAAGGAAAGGACGCAACCGAAACGGGAAAACAGTTCAACAAGGGCAAGTATGGTTCATACACACGCCAGGACAAGCACGTATTACAGCCATACAGGGAAAGCAAGCACGTAAATATTTTTTTAATATTAATATATAAAAATTTTAAAAAATAAATTTAAATTATATTAATATCAAATATAAATAAAAATTATTAATATTAAATTTATTTAAAATTAATTAATTAATACTAATTTATTATTAAAAAATAATAATATTAATAAAAATAAATAAAATATATTAAATATTAAAATAATTATAATTAAATAAAAATATTTATAATTTTAAATATATATAATAAAAATATTATTAATTAATTAATAAATATATTTTTAAAGTATTATAAATTATAATTATTGTATAAATAAATTTTATAATAATATAATTTAAATAATATTAATAATTTATTAATAAAATTAGGATTATATAATAATATAATTAATTAATAATATTTATAAATTATAATTAATATTTTAAATATTATAAAAATTAAAATAAAATAAAAATAAATTATTTTATAAAAATATATTTAATTATATATAATAAATAAAAAAAATAAAATATTTAAATATTAAATAAATTTTTTATAATAATTAAAAAATAATTAATTATTAAATTTAAAATTAAAATAATTTTAATATAAATAAAATTATATTATATATTTTATAATTATTAATTTTAATTATAAAATATTAATTTTAATTTATAATTATAAATTAATTTAAATATTTATATAATATATATTAATAAATATAAATTATAATATTAATAATAATTAATTTTTATATAAATTAAAAATATTTTAAAAATAAATAATTAAAATTTTATATTTAAAAATAAATAATAATATAAATATTAATTAATAATAAATAAATAATATAAATATTTATATAAATTATATATATATAATATAAGAATAAATAAATAATAAATATAAAAATAATTTATTTTAATAAAATTTAAATTTATAATATATATAATAATAAACTTAATATTATATTATTTATAATATAATAAAAAATAATAAAATTATTTAAAATAATTAAAAATTAATTATATATAATATTAAATAAATATATATTGATTATAATAAAATTAATAAAAATAATTATTTAAATTAAAAAAATATTAATTATATATAAAAAAAAATAAAATTTATTTTAAATATAAAATTTAAATTTATTAATAAATAATTATATAATATAATATATTAATTTATAATATTATTAAAAAATAATAATTTTATAATAAAATATAATTTTTATTTATTTTAATAAATATTTTATAAATAATTATTTAAATTAAATTTTTATAAAATAAATTTATTTAATTTTAAATTATATTAATAATATATTAATAAAATTAAATAAAAATTATATTTTAATAATAAAATATATATTAATAATATTTTATAATATATATTATATATAAATTTAATTTTAAATTTAATAAATATTTATTAAAAATATAAAATAATCTTAAATTATTTAATATAATTAAATATTTTAAATATAATATATAAATATAAAAAAATAAAATTTTTTAAAAATAATAAATAATATTATTATAAATAAATATATCTAATAAATAATAAATTAAATTTTTAATTTTAATATATAATATTAATTATTTTTTATTTTAAATAAATTTATATAATAATTATATTTAATTTATTTTTAAAATTATTTAAAAAAATATTATAAATATTAAATTAATAAATTATAATTATTTTATTTAAAAATAAAATTTAAAATATTTAAATAAAAAATATTAAAAAATATAAATATAATATTAAATTAATTATTATATATAATTTTAAATATATAAATATATAATTATAAATAAAATAATATTATAAAATTTAAATATATTATTAAATTATATATAATAAATAATATTTAATTATCTTATTAAATAATAATTAATAATTAAAAATTTATTATATAATTTTAATTTTAATTAAATAAATTTTAATAATTAATTTTAATCTATAAAAATATAATTATTATAATATTAAAATTAATTATTATATAAAATTATTTAAAAATAAATTTTAATATTTATATAATTAATAAATTATATTAAATATAAATTATATAAATAATAAAAATTATTTAAAAATATTATATATTAATATATTAATTAATTTAAAATAAAAAATTATCTTTAATATTATATAAATATATAATATATAAAATAATATAAATATAATTAAATTAAATTTATATTATAAATAATATATATTTATTTTAAATTTTATTAAAAATTTATTTAAATATATTATTAAATTAATAATTAAATTATAATATTTAATATATTAAAATTAAAAATTAAAATAAATAATTATATAATTTAAAAAAAAATATTAAATTATTAATTTAATTAATTATTTAATAATATCTTAAAAATAAATAAAAATAATTATAATTATATAAAATTTTAATAATAAAAATTTTTAAAAAAAAAATATACATTATTATTATTTAAAAATATAATTTATAATTTTATATATTAAAATAAATAATAATAATATTTAAAAATATTATTATTTTTATATATTATTTATAATTTTAAGATATTATAATATTAATATTAATTTATTATATTTTATATAATAATATATTATTATATTTTTTTATAATAAAAATAAAATAAATAATTATAAAAAATATTTTTAAATTTTAATTTATATTAATTTATAAAATTATTTAAATATAATATATTTTTTAAAATATAATATATTTTAAAATTTTATTTAATATAATTTTATTTTATTTTAAAATAATTAAATAATTTTAATTTAATAATTTTTATTAAAATAATTATAATTATTTAATATAAAACTTAATTAATTTTTTTAATTAAATTATTAAAATAATATAAAATAAATAATTATAATTAATTTATAATATATAATATAAAATTATAATATAATTTAATTTAAAAACTATTTAATATATTATAAAATAATAAATTATAAATTAATAATTTAAATTAAAAATTATATAAAAATTTTATTATATAAAAAATTAAAAAATAATTTTATAAATATAAATAATTAATATAAAATTTTAAAATTCTAAATAATAATATTTATATAAAATAATTAAAATTAAATATTTTAATTATATAAATTAAAAATAAAATAAAATATAATAATATAATTTTATAAATAAATAAATTATAATTTAAAATTTTTATAAATTATATAAAATTATATAAATACTAATTTTATATTAAAATTTTAAAATAAATAATTAAATATAAATTATAAATAAATTAATATAAAATAATTATTTTTAAAATAATTAAAATTTTAAATTTATATTATATATAAATTTAAATTTAAAAATAATAAAAATAATATATTTTTTATTTTAATAAAATATTTAAATTTTAATAATAAAATTTTTATTATATAAATAAAATTTAAAAAAAATTTATTTATTTTTTTAATAAAAAATTAATAATATATAATAAAATTAATTTAAAATAAATAATTAATTAAATAAAAAAAAAATAATAAAAAATAATAATATTTAATAAATAATATTTATTAAATTAAATTTTATTTTAATTATTTATTTTTATTAATTAATATAATAAAATTTTATTTTTATTATATTTTAAAAAAATATATTTTTAAATAAATATTATAATCAATATAAATATAATAATTAAATATTAAAATTATAATAATTAAAAATAAAATTAAATTAAATAAATATTTATAAATTAATAAATATATTAAAATTAATTACTTATAAAAATAAAAAAATTTTTTAAATAAAAAATTTTAAAAATTTTTATAAAAATTTTTTTATTAAATTTTTAAATTATTATAAAAATTAAATCATATTATTTTTAATATTTATTTATTAATATTAATTTATTTTTATTAATAAAATTAAATAATAAAATAAATAATTTTATAATAAAAAATTAAAATTATAAAATATTTATAAAATAAATAATTTAATTTTAAAATAAAATAATTTTATTATATTATAATATTTTAAAAATTAAATTTATAATTTAAATATAAATAATTAATAAAATAAAAAAATTAAATTTTTTTATTTATATTTAATTAAAATATTTAATAAATATAATAATAATAAATAAAAAATTTATAAAATAAATTTAAATAAAAAAAAATAAAAAAATTAAATTTTATTATAAAATATAATTATAAATAATTTAATAAATAAAAAAATAATTTATATATTTTTATAAAATAATAATAAATTATTTAATTAATAAAATATAAATATTTAATTTTATATATAAAATTTATAAATAATTATTTTTAAAATATTTAATTTTTATTTAATTTAAAAATAAAAAAATTAAAAAATTTTTATATATATATAATTATATAAATAAAAAAATTAAATAAAATATATTTATAAATCAAAATATATTTATATTTAATATTATAATTATAAATTTAATAAATTTATTAATTAAAAATAAAATAAAATTTTAATAAAATAAAAATAATTTAAATATATAATTATTTATAATATATTAAATATTATAAAATTTAAAAATAAAATTATAAAATTAATTTTATTATAAATGTTAAATATTTAATAAAATAAATAATTTTAATTATAAATAATTAATATTATATAATATATAAAATATATAATAATAAAATTTTAATTTTTAATTATTTTATAATAATAAATTTATAAAAAATAATATTATTATTATAATAATTAATAATAAATATAATTAAAAAATAAATATTTATTATTATTAAATAAAATAAAAATTTAATTTTATTATAATTTATAATATAAATTTTATAATTTATTAATTTTTATATATATTAATTAATTGAATTATTTTATAAATTTATATTATTTTAAATTAAATATAAAAATAATATATATTATTAATTTTATAATATTATAATTAATTTATTTTATAAATTATAATAAATTAATAAATTATTTAAATTTTTTATTTAATTTATAAATAAAATAATATTAAATCAACAAAGATATATTTAAATTTTTTAAATACTAAAATATAACTTTATTAAATAATATATAAAAATAATTATAAAATAAAATATTTTATACTATTTTTATACATATATTTTATTAATTTAATAATTAATATATTAAAAAAAATATATTATTAATAATTAATAATAAATTAATTTTAATTTAAAAAAATTATAAATAATTATTTAAATAATTATATTTTCAAAAAAAAAAAATAAAAAATTTTATTTTAAATTTAATTATTATATAAAATTTTATGATTATAATAATTTAAAATAAATTGAATTGGGTAGGATAAATAGATGATAATAGAATATTTAAAGTGTTGTGAAGAATTGATGTTGAGTAATTAAGAATTTCAAAGTATGTGTTATATATAATGAAAAATAAATTAAAATGAAATTAGTAAGTTTGAGATGTGGGTATTTTAGTTAGTGAATTGTGATTGATTGATGTGTAAAAAGTAATATTGAAAGTAAATAAATTAAATAGAAATTGGGTTAGAAAAGCATGATATTGTAATATTATTAATGTGACTATTTGTGAAGAGTTAAAGAAATAAATATGTACGAAATAATAATTTGATTAATAGTAGGAATGATATTTAATGATGGTTTGAATATTGTTTAATATAATTATTAGAATTGAGATATAATATAAAATTAGTGTCTTTAAGCTTAATGTGGATGTTTTGATAATAAATGATTTGGCTTGTTAATGTAAAAAATGTGAGAATTGTGGTAAGAAAGAAGTGAGGAAAATATGGGTAATATGATGTAAAGATTGAGATGATAGGAAATGGCTGAGTGTGTTGTTAAAGAATAGTTAAGATGTCTATTTGTATTTTAATAAGTTAATGAATACGGTGTAAGAGGTACTGTTATTAATTTGTAGACTAAATTGTTTAAAAAGGAAATTCAAAGAGATTGTTTGTGTATATTTAAAATGTAATAGTACATAATATATTAATATAGAATAGTAATGTTATGATATATATTATAATTATATAAAAAATATTTCTAAAATGTCGATAAGATTTAGTAACATTGTGATAAATTGGTAAGAAAGAAAAGAAGAATTAGTTCGGGAAGAATTTTATTAGTTTTGATTAATAATTGATGAGATAAGTTATGGATTTTTTAATATTGAGCTATTAGAATGTAAATAAAAGAAAGAATATGGTAATGATATGTGTTATGTTATGATAGAAATCTGGATGGGTTCCATAAAGGTATACGGGTTATTAATATGACTAATATGAGAGGGTTAATTTTAAAAATATTATGTAATAAATATATAAAGTATAATAAAGAAATTGAGGTTATGTTAATGTGTATATAATTGATATAAGGATAAAGAATAATTAAAGAAATCAAATAAATATTTATAATTTGTTTTTGTGATTGAATGGGGTATGGTGTTATATAATTTAAGAAAGTATGTTATAATAAATAAGTAAAGTGTTAAATAATAGAATGTATACTTTGAATTAAGATTAGAGTTAGTGGGGTGAAATTATGGTTTGGTTTGTTTGAGGTTAAATATAGAAAGCGTTTTATAAATTTTTTTATAATGAAATTTTAATGTGTCATAGATAAAAAAAAAATGTCCAAATGGAATGTGTGTTATGTATATTGAGATTGATTAAAAAGAAAGTAAGGGAAGAAAGAGAGAAGATTCTGTAGTATGATATATGTGTTATTATGAAATATGATTGTATAAAATAATATGGTATTATAAATGTAATTGATAGTAAAGAGTAGTTATTAAGATAATTGGAGCGTGAGTAAATATTTATGAAGAACAATATTAATATAGGAGATAGAGTTCGCGTTAATTATTTGAATTATAAAAAGTATGTCTTAAAAAAATATAGATAAGTTATAATGATATTATATTTTTGTATTGTGATGGATGTTGTTGGTTAAATTGATTGTTAATATATAAGAATATATCTGGAGAGTATTGTTGTAATATTGTAGAGAGAAGAGATGATATATTATGAGGATGAATGAAAGAATAAAGTAGTGAGTGAATATCTGTGTGCTATATAATAAAGTAAAAGAACTAGAATTAAATATGAGAATATGTATTACTTAAGTAGTATGGTTAAAAAATTGTTTTGATAATAAGTGAATTAGAAAAAAGAATAGTGCAGAAATTTATACGAAAGTTAAAAGAAGACTTCTTTAAAATGAGTATGATTAGTATAATTATGGTTGAATATAAAAAGAAAAGAACAAATGAGAATATTGAATGTAAATTATGTTATATTATAAAAGAGTTTTAAATGTAAAATTATAGTGTGTGTGAGTTTATAGTTTAAAGGTTGGTAAATGGAAAAAGTTTTTAAATATACTATTATAATATAATTATATTTAATAGATAATAAGAATTTATAGAAAATAATATATATTAATTAAATATAAAGAATTATATGATAAAAAGAAAAGACTTAATAAGCTTTGTAGAATGTAATTTTAATTGTAGTAAGTAAGAAGATGTGTTAAATGCTGTGATATGTTTTTTTATAGAAAAATAATAAAAGGAAAAATGAGAAAGATATGGCGTTGTAATATAATCGATCATGAAGTAAAATAGTTAAAAGAAATAGAATGTAATGTATATATAGAGTATGAATAGAGAAGCGTAAATGAATGTTTTTATGGCTCACAAATGATTTTGTATTGTTAAGTTTTTATTATGTTGATGATAATTTAAATGAAAGGGTTGATAAATTAGTGTTTTGAATAATAGAATTATAATTTTGGAGTTTGTGAGTTTAGTTTAGGGATTAAAAAAGACGAAAATATGTTATTGTAATGGAATGGTGGATGCGTTGTAATGGTTTAATAAAATAAAATTAGAATATGGTGTGAGATATGAATTGTATAAAGAGTTGAGAGAAGAATAGGTGATGGTTATTGGATAAAACGTTGGTAAAAGATTATAAAAGATAGTTATATTAATGTGGTGTGGTTAGAAAGAGAGCTTAAATAGTATGTCGAGTATATAGTATGGTGGGAAAATTGAACAAATAAGTTTTTAAGGGTTATAAATGTCTGGGTTTAGATGTAATAATTGAAAATTGATTTAGTGGTTTGGTATTCTGGAAGTTAATGTTATAGTTTTATTAAAAAAAATAATGTTGTGAAAAATTTTATTGATATTTGTTAATATGTTAGTATATAGTTAACGAAAGTGTGTGTGGGTTCGCAGTTTTAGTAAAAAAATCAGGAATGTTGATTAAGTAGTATTATGTTATGGAAAATAAATATGTATTTTATAAAGATTAATTAAGGTATTTGGTGGTTAATAAGAAATAAATGTGTGTAATATCTAGATAAAATAATATTAGTGGGGAATGCATAAGTTAAAGTATATGTTGTGGTTAATATAGATTGAGAGTTAGATTTATGATTAAGTTTAATATAATAAAATTAAGTAAGATGGTTGGTGGAAAGATATTAAAAAAGATATTAAGAAAATATAAATATAATTGTCTGGAAGAGGTAGTTATAAATAATTAGATAAGAATGTAATTAATTTATGTGACTTGTGTTGAATTTGTAAGAATCTTAAAGGTTTTATTATATGTGGAGCAATGTTAATATAGGAAGATGAAAGCGGAGTATGATAAAGATTGATGTGTTATTTGTTAATCTTAGAAATGATAAAGTATATATTTGGATTAAATAGTTGAATTAGTTGAGTTGTTTGTAGTGGTAAATTTAGCAAAGAAAATATATGAATAGATATTTAGATAAGAAAATGTATATAATAGTATTAGATTAAAGTAAAAATGATAAATAAGATATATTTTAGAACGAGAATGTTGAAATATCATGGCAGATTATAATATAAATCTTATAGGGATGAAAAATGTATTGGTTGAAAAAAAGTATCATGGTGTATGATAGTAAATTATTTAAAAGAGAAAAATGATGAGAATGAAGGAAGAACAAAAAAACTGGTTGTAAATTGTAGGATAAGTTTAGCTAGATATATGTGGATGGATTTAAGGATTAGTATTCTTATGAAGAATAAAATGATATATTGGAGAAGATATAAGAAGTTATCAAGTGTAAATATATTAAATGTAAGTGAGTATAAAAGCATTAATATAATGTAAATAAATAATGTGTTTTGTATAGTATAGTTATTTGTGAGAAATGTAGAAATTATTATTAAGGGTTAGGAAGAGTTCCTTTAATTAAGTTATGAGATTATAATAAGAGGTAAGAATATTGTGTGTTTATAATAAAAGTAAAGAGAAATTCTGTTATAAAATATATAGTATTATATATGTTGAAAAAATATGAATTTAAAAAAAATTGTAAAGTATATTAATAAAGCGATAATTGATAAGATTTATAAAAAGAAAAAATATATTGAGAGTGTAAATTGTAATAAATTGTTATTATATTTTAAGTAAGTATGAGGAGGAATATGTAGTTTATCAAGATTGTAAAATTAATTTTTTAGAATTGATAATTTTAGAATAAAAAGTTTATTGTGTGAAAGATGAATGAATGGAAAGAATGTGTATTAATTCGAAAGTATATAATGTTGGGTGTAATATCCTGTGCTGAATACAATAGAAGAGAGTAATGATATTTATTAATGCTTGGTAGTGTGATGATATTTTGTGTGGGAAAATATGGAGGTATGATTTGTGTTTAAAGATTATAATATAAATTTTGTGGTTAAGTTTGAAACTACAATATGTTAATTGTTAATGGTGCTAGAGTGAGAGTTTAAAGTGGGTGGATGAAGTGGAGAAATTTAACAAGGGATGGTTTTTTGAGATATAATAGATTATATGTAATAATAATGTCGTGTTGGTATGTGTTGGTGTGGAGAAAATGGAAAAATGAGGATTTAATTGGTATTTAATAGTATTAAATTATCAGGCACTTATAAGCAAAATTTAGTGTGTAATTGTAATTGGTATAACAGTCATCTACTCTGATAAAGTCCAAGCAATCTCTGTGTGCAGGTGTGCTGTTGTGTGGTGTCGTGTGGTGTGGTGTGGTGGTGTGTGTGGGGTGTGATGGGTAGGTGTGTGGTGTGTGTGGTAGGGGGTAGTGTGACCGCTGTTGCTCGAAAACCTCTGGTCCGATCAAGTGAAACTTTGCCAGGTATATTGCTGGGACCTGAGGATGTGGCCGTTTTCAAAGGGGTTTGTGATATTAATCGGAACAAGTTGCTTCCCAAGTTATGCCATTATTACCAAACCAATGGCAACTACACGTTGTTGCGTGGGCGGTGGGCCGAGTGGGGAAGGGAAGCACAGCCAGCGTTCCCCATTACGAGATGTTACAACGTACGGCTTCGCAGGAGATGATGACTTCGTGTATTCTAATAATTTCTCGATTTCTTATGCGCATTTTAATAAAGCACAATGCCCCAATGTACTGAGCGTTTCATATTAACGGTTGTATAAATTCTTGGCGAGTAGACATCAGAAGTGCGCGTATGCCTCCAAACCGAGGAAGTAAATAGTTTTTTTCTCTGCTTCTCTTCTCTCTTTTTGTTTGTTTTCTTTGGCCACGAGCATTGCGAAAGGTAAAGAATACCGTAGGGCTAACTTGAATATTGTGGGTATTAAAACTAAATGCGCGAATATATCGTAACGTGTGAAATAATATCGAACTTCCGGGTCACGCAACGTACGGCACCGTGGAGATGGCAGAAGAAACGGCCTTGTGGTGTTATTTATTTATTATGTCATTACTTTATTTTTATGGTAAGTTTTATTTCGATGTATATTATTTTCTTTACGGGCGCACGATTACAAGTCGTATCGTATAAAGTCCAGCAATGTGAGGGTGTGGTTGGTGTGTGTGTGTCTGCTGTGTGGTGGTGTCTGTGTGGTGCTGTGTCTGGTGGTGGTGTGCTGAGGTGCTTGTGTGTGATGGTCTGTGTGTGTGTGTCCTGTGTGTGGTGGTGTCTCGTTTGTGTCTGGGTGTGTCTGTGTCTGTGTGTGTCTGTCGTGTGGGTCGGAGTGATGGGGCTGGCGGGTGGGGTGTGACCTGGCGTGTTTCGGACAATCCAACTGGTCCGATCTAATTGAAAATGGCCAGGAGTATTTTGCCTTGGGAACCTGAGTATGTGCCTGTTTTCAAGGTATTGATATTATCGGGACAAGTGCTTCCCAAGTTATGGCATTTATTTACCAACCGATGGACAGTGACACCGTTTACTGTGGCCATGTTATGGTTACCACCGAATGACATGACACGTTGCATGCGTGGGCCCTGCGCGGGCCGGCTGACTATGTCAGCGGCCGTGCCGGTATATGGCACGGCATCAATTGCATGGCAAGCAAAGACAGGAGGTAAACTTGATGTGTTAATTGAAACTCTGTGTGTGGCGAAGTGTGGTTGTCGTTGAGCAACGCGAAGCGACAGGGAACGGCCGTGTTGTTGTTGGTTTTGGCACGCGCTTTGAAAGGTTTTTTTGTTGTTTGTGTTGCACGTACGGCCACGCACCTACGGGCATGCCACTAGGTACAGAGTAAAAGCAATGCAAAAGGTACCGACGCGAATAAAGCAATGTACAAAGCATTATTCAGGTTTACTAAAGACTGGCGCCACACGACGCACACTGTTACACAAAAAGCAAATATACAAAAGCCACCCTTCATGAGGGCAAGGGGGCAGACAGGCCAGTGGACAAAGTGTACCGTGGACCTCGAGGGTGAGCTGGCCAGGTCCACGAGAGCGCGAAGGGGTCGTTAACCCGTGCCCTGCGTGGCGCAGATGGCGGGCTCCGCCGCAAATGTCACGTAACGTGCCTGACTCCGTGCCTGGCGGCGTTGGTCGGTGAGCTCCTGCGGTGGAGGCGAGGGAGTGGGAGAGGGCGTTGTGCAGGGACGTGTTGGGTCGATCGACACCACGGTTGGGGTGGGGGGGGAGGGACGGCGGGGTTACCGGCGCTATCTCAGGCGCGGATGGGAATTTGTTGTATTGTGCGGCGTGGAAGAGAGTAGGTAATAGGCCGGACCTCGCGTCCCGCTAAGCGGGCCTTGGGACCGCACCGACTCCGGCGAACCCGTCGCCATCCTGAGCCCTCTTCCGGTCCCTGCCTTCACTCCGCGACTCGTCCCTCGAACCCAGCCAACACAACTCTCAACGACGACCTTTGAGCTTTCACTCGACCAGCGCCCCGGCAACAACAACCTCAACGACGACCTCCATCTTCACTCCGACCCAGCCCGAGCCCAGCACAGCCCAACCAACCCAAAGCACACGCGGAGTCGCCTTGTGGCGTCGCGTCTTTACTAGGACGGCAGGGGGGTAGCTGGAGCGGGGGTGATGGTAAATTCGCGGATCAAAACGCTCTTGGCAGGCCGGGCGCCCGCCACCCCGAGATTCAGCCTACTGTCAGGCAAAAAGGGGCGTGAGCCTTTCTGTGACTACCGAATTCCTCCTAAAAGGAATCCACATGGCAGTCGCGCTGTGGGGCGGGCCAGCACCGCCCACGCTCGCCCATTGGATGGGAAAAAAGGGGGTGAGCCTCCCCTGATTGCCGATTTCCTCTCCATGTAAAGCATCCATTTTACTCGCGGGGCTTGACGCGTTCGCAACAATCACGGAACGGGCCCTGGGGAGCAACGACACGCCGGGTGCGCACAAGGTGGCGTGGTGCGATGGTTGTGAAGGAGAATAGGCGAAGGTGGGTGGGATTTGCTGCTGGTGTTTTGTGTGTTGGGCGGGCGTCGTTTGGAGAATGGCGTGGGGATGTTTGCGGGATGGAGGTTGTGGCAGGTAAAGAGCCGAAGGTGGCAGCGTTTGAGTTTTGTGGGGTATATTGCGTCCAAGAATAAATAGAGAAAAGAAAAACGGCTACTCAAAGCAATCGCAGCCCGATGAATCACACATATTCCCTCAAGGCCGAGTCACCATTTGCGTCTACGCGGAGGATACGGGGTGCCGATACGTGACCTGCTGAATTGACAGAAACGTGCGGCGGGCCGCCAGAGATAACTGCAGGTGGCCTACGAGGAGCCCTACGCCGTTTGGCGTATAGTTTACAGCGTGGTGGCACCGTGGATTATTAGCGCGGGTGATATACACGTTTTTTCGTTTCGTACGTCGCCGTTAGCAATTCGGACAAGCCAACTGATGAACGGGGGTAATGTGTTCCACGCGACTCGTACGTATGAGGCGTGACGGTGGTCTTGCGTTAGTTCGTGCGGCTGCCGTAAACTTTCTCAATGAAAAAAGGAATTGGGTCCCCATACCACCGAAAAAATTACGGCGGGCCGCACTATGTCCGACGGTCGCCGTATCGTGCTATGCAGTCTGTTTGGACTTACCGTGCGGGGCGAAGACGGGCAGGTCGACGCACGGTTCCTCCTACGCCCGCGTGCACCTACGTAGAGCCTTCCGGTGGCAGTCTGCGTCGGACGTGGTTCCACGTGGCAGCTACCGCTAAGATCGGGAGGTAAGGCTGTTTGCCGTCTACCATTCTTCCGTCAAGCCGGGGTTCCCCGGAAGCCTGGGCGGTGCCGCCTACAGTCGCTAGGGTTCCGGGCGCGGAGAGAACAGTAATAAAATAGGGCTGAAGTTTTTGAGATAGTTTTTGTTTGATTTAATGATTTCGTTAATTTTACTATACACGGTACGGGTCATATGGTTGGAAAACTCCTTGGTTAATATTATATAGAGGCTTCAACCTCTTATATAGTTAGCAATTATAACAACCATAGGGATTGTGTATAACACCATAAGAACAACCACGTAAGCGCGATGAGGGACGCCCGGTGAAACGACCGGTCATTGACACGGAACACCGGCTGTACGTGGTGACATCCCACACACGGAGCAGCGGATGCGCGATGAGTGCGGGGGACGCCGGAATAAACGACTCGTCATTGAACACGGGGCACACGGCCTGTACGTGATGATCGTTCACCACTTGATGACGTCGTCTGTTCTGCTGTCAAGTTGCCAACTAAATTGACAAAATGAAGGGGTCATTTTTCCTGGTAAACCAGCGTATCCGAAAAAAAGAATAATATTATTAGTTTACCACGTGAAAACTACGATAAAAATATAAAAGAAGCAACTGATATGAAAATGATATCGGCTGGTTATTATAATAATTTTGTATGCAGGGGGGTGTCCCTGAGGACATGTGAGAAACTATTCAAGGGGTTCCACAAGGGGGGTATTATGATAAAAAAAGGTTTGGAAACGCGCCCTGGGTTCGGAAGGACTTCTATCGGTTAAGGTCTTTTACAGCTGGGTATTTTTTGCCCCCAGGAATTCGGCGCTCAATTTAAT
>CM068968.1:68708408-68709414 GCA_035128595.1 Eptatretus atami | reverse complement strand
CAGGGTGAGGCTCCGGCCTCCACGGCCGGCGAGCTGCTCGGTCGCAGAGCGCTCTCCGACGACGGATGCGCAGGCGTGCGCGACAGAGCTGGCAAGCGGCGCCTCCCGTCCGCGCCCTGTGCCACGCGCCGACCTTCCCACCCGACTGCGAGCTCCGCCGAGACGGTCGCCCACGGACGCGCTCCACAGACAGGCCGACCACGGAGCCGAAGATCCGACCAGAGAAGACACAGAAGAAACTACCACACACACGACACACACACAGACGAAAACCACCACGAAGACCAGACCTGGCGTCCTGCGCGCCCTTATATTTCTCAGTTCCAACGCCTCGCTCCTCCCTGTTATCGCTCCGCCCCCTTCCAGCTCCTGCGGGAAGCTTCGAGAAAGGGGCGTTCCTTATTTCCAGCGCCTCACTCCAGAACCGACCAATGACGAACGATCTCCCCGATCGGCGCGCCGGGAAAAACAGGCGGGAAAATCCGGCGCCACCGATATACTTGTTCTTTTTCCTGGCTTCTCAGAATCCCTTGTCTTTCGCTTTTAGAGACGGTTTTATGAGCGAGAGGGTTGTGTTTGGTTTGTGAGAAGGGATCGGCAGTTGCGTAGCGTGAAGTGGTTAGGTGATTGCGTAATTGGGTTGGCATTGTGCTAAAGTGTCTCGTGGGGCCCGTTCGGTCATCCAGGCTCCACGCCATAAAGGTCTACGGACCCTGTCTGGCGCCCTTCTCTTTGGGGGTAGCCTCTTCTTTTCTTTTGAATGAATGTTGGTGGCACCATGTCCTGTAAGTAAAACTGGTTAAGTGTTTGTACATTAATAAATAATAGTCGGTCGTTGTGTTTTTGCCTTGCTCGTGTCTTTGTCCCCGTCCCGTGCATGATTGCTTTGGCTGTACATACGTGCATACGTGTTAATTGAAATAAATGTGCTTGGTTAAATGTACCCCGTTCGTTGCGTCCTCCTTTCTCCCCATTGAAATGCCATCTTGCATTGCGGAATAATAGT
>CM068968.1:68698408-68703408 GCA_035128595.1 Eptatretus atami | reverse complement strand
CCCCTACTGTAATTCCTAACCTCCCCCAAAACCTCAACCTCCCCCTTCCATTTCTGCTCCCCTCTTTACTCGTTACCACCTCGCTCCCCTCATAAAAGCAAAAAGGACATTCGCGCGTCGAAACAGTGGAATATTTCATGCCTTCCGCTCCCCTGTCATGCTACCACCGTGACTTCACAGAAACCCGTCACGGTTGCCTGTCCAACTTACAATTTTAAGAGAAAATAGAAATAATAGCAAGGATCCGCGTAACCTCCTTGATAAAAGTGCTGCCTGAGAGAATGGCACATCATTATTTGGGTGGTGTATAAACAACAGAAGGCTGCCTTGATCGCTGAGGCCTATATTCACAAATCCCACGATGCCTATAGGCTCATAATCATTCGACTGTCACTTTGGCCATTTTACACTGACTTATAGGGAGGGCATGGCGGTTATGAATATGACATCTTTGACTCCGCACAGCAGTGATTACCAACATGGTGGCTGTAGTGTACAAATTGGAGGTGGAATCAGACGAACTGACCAACCAATGGGTGGAACCCGGACACACGGACAGCTACTTTTATAGTGTAGATGTGTGTGAGGAAGAAGAGAAGAGGGTGTGGTCATACGACTGTGGGGGAAAGAGTGTGTGTGTGTGTGTAGTTGCCATTTTGCTTTGGGGCAGGGGAGGCCCCAGAAAGGAAAGCTCCCTTGTTGAAACAGGTACTGTACTACATCCTTCAAAGCTGCATGGTCCTTGAGAGTGAAAAAGGGCGAGTGTGAGAAACACTGGTCTGAACCACTTGGTCGGGAGACATGGCGACAGGACAATACCAGCCAACCCCTTCCCGCCATTTTCCTGCCTGCAGCTCAAATGAAACCTCCAGGTTTTCCATCCTAACAGGTCTGATTTCCTTTCCTTCTCATCTCATATTTTCTTTAACTCCCTGCAATTTTGATCTTTTGCTTTGCTTCCTTTTCCCTACCCTAGCTAAGATAGCGGACCCGTGTATCTGGTATGCATGTGTCGGCAATCCGTCGGACTTGTTTTTGTGGCCTGTTACACATTTAAGTAATCAATACCATTGTAACTACTGATCGTGGCTCAGGGATGTTCTTGTTGTACGTTTTTTGCTTTCTGTGCAGACCATTCCCTTGATTCCCTTGACTAAAAAGGAAATCGGTTGCAATCATTCCATCAGGACATTCCATCCCATTTAGTGCAGCGC
This sequence comes from Eptatretus atami, assembly GCA_035128595.1. NCBI lineage: Eukaryota > Metazoa > Chordata > Myxini > Myxiniformes > Myxinidae > Eptatretus > Eptatretus atami. The sequence goes on along the minus strand of CM068968.1, from coordinate 68,702,194 downwards.
GCTTACGTACAAAGTTTACGCTCACAATTTAAATTAACAAAGGCCAAATTGTAAACTGCCTGACTTGTTGCCGGATTTCTCCATCTGTTTCTCTCTTTCTGCCCGTTGGTTGGACAGCTTGACTCCATCCACAATTGAAACTCAAAAAAACAATCAGATCATACGTCTGCCAGTTTGGTCGCCACTTATAAGGCCGAGGACCTGAGGCTTCAGGTCTCTGGTGTACATTTGAAGACTGAACAACGCGTCTTCTATCATTAAATAAAGGTACGTTTTAAGGAAATAAAGGTACGTTTTGATTACAACCCATGCGGAGTAAATGAGGTAGTGCACGTTTTGTTCAGGAGTGATCGAGGCAGTGGTCTACGATACATCGCCCAAAGAAAACTCGTACAGGATTTCTAAACAAATTGTATTTCACAAAGTCCATGGACATGCAATTCACATACGATCTGAAGTAAATAAACATACGCGGAAAGTTGGAGGCGACGAAAAGTGGGTTTTATTTTATTTTATTTATTTATTTTCACCAAACGTGGTAAAAACGCCAAAATTTGAGAGATTGTCAATGACACAAAATACACCAGAAAACTGAGATAGCCGTTTATTGACGAGTAATGATAAGGAGGTTCCAAGTAATATACAACATCAAACTCTGTGATTGTGAAATACAATATTAATGTAGACCACATAGACCACTCATACACAGAGATGTGGACCACACCACATAGACCACTCGTATACAGATATGTGGACCACATAGACCACTCATACACAGAGATGTGGACCACACCACATAGACCACTCATATACAGAGATGTGGACCACCTAGACCACTCGTATACAGAGATGTAGACCACACCACATAGACGGATAGACCACTCATATACAGAGATGTAGACCACATAGACCACTCGTATACAGAGATGTAGACCACACCACATAGACCACTCCTATACAGGGATGTAGACCACACCACATAGACCACTCATATACAGAGATGTAGACCATATAGACCACTCATATGCAGAGATATAGCCCGCACCACATAGACCACCCATATACAGAGGAGACCATCAACAAACACACTTTGTGCAGCACTCGACCAAAAGTAACATTTTATAAACATAATGTGGATGTTCATTTTCAAGTTTGAACGACAATGTTGAAGTGTCACCAGTGACCGAGATGCATCATAACATGGTTGACAGATGGTTGTCATGGTGATGTAACAGGTTATAGATTTATTTATTTTTTTACTTTGTATTTTTAGACTTTTCACACAGTAACAGCAGTGTATAGTAATATTGTAAATGGAACGTGGAGGTGCAGGGTCCCACCAGGATCCACGAAATGCCCAAGAGCTTTTGGTGTCCCTCAGCAATACTAACGTCCAATGTTGAAGGGTTCTCCAGGTTGGCCATCACAGTTACCATTCAGCTTGGATGGAATTTTGTTAATTTCATGATGGTCCAGAACTGATTGCTGTTGCTGTTATTCCGTGCCCGGACTGGGGGCGTCAATGGACCCTGAACCTGTCGAGGTGAATATTTCTGTGGGTCGCAGGGTGCTGGCGGAGCAGCACTCAACCACGACGGGAATATGGAATCTGGCCAGGGCACCAGCCCACAATGGCTTGCTGTTTTCTAAAATTACAGTGAGATCTTTCGTCCACTACTCACCAACGCTAGCAGACTGGACAGCCGGCTTAACGACCCATCTGAGGGACCACCCGCCTAGTCGTCGACGCATCGCCCTGGCCCGTGAAGCGCCGGTGTGACAGTTCGCAGTCGACTTCGGAATCGAACCCAGGTCGAAGGCGAGTACGCACAGAATCCTTGAGCCATCTCTCCAGTTCCGTCTACATATTACGTCCGCACAAATGTGAACTCCTTCCCCCCCCCCTTTTCTCATGAATCTTTTCCCTCCCTCAATATCTCGCTTCTCCCAATTGCGCATTTTGAAGTTTAACTTCTGACGATCAGTGTTGTCGATAAAAGCGTCATGTTTTCATGTCTTGGCGTTAGAAGCATCGTGCTATTGGTGTGAAATGAAATAAAAGTAGACAATGGTGAAGAATGCAAGGTCTTTATACAGAGGGAGGATGTAAAGAGATTTGTGTGAACACACACACACACACACACACACAATTGTGCAGTATCGGCTATTCCTGAAATATAATATAATTTATAGGATTGTTGTAAATGATGTAAACCTCAAACATCGTTCCCTTACCCAAAGTAAGAACCTAAACCCGAAAGAAAATGAATGGTTTCCCGACCCCACGGATCATCAGACACCGTTCTTCCTCGAGGTTTCGATCCTTTAAGCACAGAACCTCTCCAAACGGCGATCCACAACCTTGGTCACAACCTCTCCACATGGCAGATCCACACCTTGGTCACACCTCTCCACACGACGGATCCACAACCTTGGTCACAACCTCTCACGCGGCAGATCCACAACCTTGGTCACAACCCTCCACACGACGGATCCACAACCTTGGTCACGGGTCCACATCAGTAGATGACCTACATCAGTTGCATCCATGCAGTCAGTCAACCATCAATGCAACTTACTAATCAGACTTTACTCGCTGAAGGATTTAATGTACAGTATTATACATGGTAACAACTCCCATCACTCATTCTAGTATATGATAATATATTAAATCAGGCACATCTTACCTTGAATATAACACGTCCGCCAAACAAACGACCGTCCCACTCACCTCTGGATCAAACTGTTGTTCAAATATTCAAACGGTTATTTATAAAGCGGTTTTTTTACCGGCTTTCTTGTCTCATAGCAACCACCGAAGGAGGGTTTAATGGTTTCCATAGAGATATGACCTTTTTTATCATTATATATTTATATAAATTTCTCGATTATAATATTTTTACTATTCGTATTGTATTTCATTAATTATATTTGGTGTCGTTTTATGATCTTAAAGATCACTTGTTTTAATATGCTAGCTGGAGCTTCCTGTGTTCCCATTGTGTGCTGCCTCTTTGGCTGCTGGTTGCATCATTCGTTAGGGGCGCGGCTATGCCGCTGATGGCCCCCGATTGGCGGCAGTGATGGTGGCAGTGCCCCTATTCGCAAGATACTGGTGCTCATTTTGCCGACCTCGGAAGGATGACAGGCTGAGTCAACCCCCTGGTGTTGATTCAGTGGCCAACAAGGCTCGAACTCAGGACCCTAGGATCCCAAGCGACCACCCTAACCGTGAAGCTAACAACAGGCTGCTTCCTGTGTTAGTAAACGTCCAACGAGTTGTTTTAATCTATTGATAAATTCAGTGCTGTGTTAGTAAATGTGTAACTAGTTGCTTTAATCGATTGATAAGTTCAGTGCTGTGTTAGTAAACATGTAACTAGTTGTTTTAATCTATTGATAAGTTCAGTGCTGTGTTAGTAAATGTCTAACTTGTTGCTTTAATCTATCGATAAGTTCCGTGCTGTGTTCGTAAATATCTAACTAGTTGTTTTAATCTATTGATAAGTTCAGTGCTGTGTTAGTAAACGTCAAACGAGTTGTTTTAATCTATTGATAAGTTCAGTGCTGTGTTAGTAAACGTGTAACTAGTTGTTTTAATCTTTTGATAAGTTCAGTGCCGCGTTAGTAAACGTCTAACGAGTTGTTTTAATCTATTGATAAGTTCAGTGCTGTGTTAGTAAACATCTAACTAGTTGTTTTAATCCATTGATAAGTTCAGTGCTGTGTTAGTAAACGTCTAACTAGTTGTTTTAATCTATTGATAAGTTCAGTCAGGTCAGGTAT
>CM068968.1:68623340-68643136 GCA_035128595.1 Eptatretus atami | reverse complement strand
CACACACGCACCACACTGTGTCGTAATGGTTAGAGCATCGCTCTGAGTCTGGGAGATTCAAACGTTAGTTCAAACCCCGACCGAGTCATACCAAAGACGTAAAAAATGGGACGTGCTGCTTCCTTGATTGACGCTCAGCATTTAAAAAGGATAGAGCATGGACAAACAATGAATGTAAGCAAGCAGACCCACCTCAATAAACTACTTTGGCAGCACCGGCGCTCAGTAAAGAGTATGGCACCTTAACTATAATCTATATAATATATATATATATATATATATATATTATAATATATATTATTTATTTATTTAACACACACACACAATCGGGATGCTTACAGAAGTTGGGGTGCATCTTACGTGCAGACATAATGAATATAAACTTTTTATATTTGATGGAGTGGATTGTACTTGTATTATGTTTGCAGCTAAATAACTCACATAAATTAAGAATGAGTAATCCGAATTAGTTTTCTTTACTAGTTTGCAGGTATAGCATTTTTTTTTGCAAAAAAGTCAAAAGTTACAAAAATAATATTGTTTGCTTTCAAATACATTGCTAGGCAATGCTAAAAGACAAAGTTTATGATTTCAAGTCGAGGAACCTGGAAATTATTAAACAAAGTCGAAACAAACGGCAATTATATTCTTCTAGTTGTTCCCATGTTACACATCAATAACAACAGAGCCAATTCGAGTTATCATCTTAAGCTAGCATCTTTACTTTTTTTAATTTTTTTTTTTCATTGATTGCATTTAGATTAATAACGATTGGTGTAATAAGCTGCTAGAGAGAAAGGGATTCTGTCTAGTCTGGGTTCAATTCCTTATCCATTGAATAACACAGTATGGTACAATACAGCTCATTTGGCATGCTTTAAATAGATGATTGAGAAGACATGCCTTACTGGGGAGGTAAAACACTGTGGCGAAGCATCGATTGACCATACCATGCAGCAGGCTGTAAATTCATTGTGAATTGTAGATTCAGTGATTTTTCAATTTCCAAAAATCCTGAATTCCGTTTCAGAAATTAAATTACATTTTGTATTCTCCCCGAGCCTCTTCACCTGGTTATTCCAAAGTCCAAGTAAGCCTCACCCAGCTGAGTGTCTCTGCCCTTTTTACTCGGCTACATCCTTGGGCAGTTTATTTCGCGCCAGAGCGACGCAAACATTCAGGAAATAATAAAATGATTGTTTATTTTTATTTTGGGAAAATCAATAATGGCAATGTTATCTGTATTTCAAGGATTTTTGGACGTACAGCTTTGAGTCGTCTGCATTCAGCTTGCTAAGACAAAGCAATCTATTTTTTTTCCGGCTTTTCCAGCCATATAGATCATGAATACAGGGAAATTGTACATTAATTAAAACATGTTCTGAATGTTTGTTATAACCAGAGTGCTACATAGGTGCAACTATATAATATGTAACCATGCAATACTTTAAAATATGCACTGCGGCACTTACCACTATATACAGTCTGGAAGCGATAAATGCTTACGACTTCCTTCCACTACATCGTCTGGAAATGACAAAAAGCCACAGACACTTCTCTGATCGCACCGTCATAAATGGAGAACACCCACTCCCTTGGGAAGTGATTGTGCCATACAATATCACATGACGTACCATTGTCTTCAATCATGTGAGCAGGAACGAGGCTCCACCAGCTGACTTTTGTTTACGGACATTTAGCTACAGTTTCGTGATTTTTCCTGGAATGTTGGCTTTGAGTTATGTCAGCATGCAAAATTTCAGCTTTCTAGCCCATCCACAGAGTACCAAACATTTTTGCGAGTGAGTGAGTTGTTAAAAAGAGCTTCTTTTTTTGTGGGGCATGCTTGCACATTGCTGAATCAACTGGACATCATCTGTTTAACATTGTCTGTCTTTCCTCCCACAGGACATCTCTGACTCCTTAGTGTCTCTCCCCATCTATTGTCTCCTCCGATTTGAGAGGCCTGAACCCTGTTTCAGCGGCGGAATTACAATTTACATCAAGAACTCCATTTCTCACTGACCAAGTTCTGACCTTACACCTCCCAACCCCCAGGAGTATCTTTGGCTGTGACTCCCCCCCCACCCCCACCCCTCCCCCACTCTGCTCCCACTTCTTGTTTGTCTGTGTGTTGTAATGTCCTCCAAACAGTGACAACTCCATTTACATTTCTCTCAGGCAACATAGACCAACTTTTAACCACTCATCCAAACTCTCTTCCTCATATGTGGCGATTTCAATTGTCACCATGCACCTTGGGTGGGTGTTGGTACGTCGCTCACCATGGCACTTCAGAGCCATGGCACTTCAGCAAAGGACTTAAGTGACTCCATGGGACTGACAATCTGTGAACTTTCCAACCAGGATTTCTCCCAATCCTAAATCCTCTCTTCTGGACTTAGCGATGACAAACTTCCCTGCAAATGTCTCCTGCTCTTCCTCTGCTCAAATTAGTTCATCCATTCAGACACTTGTGCGAGTCAACATCTCTCTGGCTAATCTCAGAGAGCTGCCTCAATGCCGGCGAGTCTGGCATTTCACTCAGGCAAATTGGCAGGGACTGCAAGCAGCCATCTCTCCTCAGGACTGGTCTTCCATATCCACTGCCCCTGATATTAACTCAGCATGGGAATTCTTCCACGGAAACCTGCTCTCTCGTATGTGCAGATCCTTCCCATCTCGTCTTCAATTATCTCACTGTTCCCGACCCCCTCCCCATGGTCCACTGAATCCTGTGGTGAGGCAGTTTATTTGAAACAACTTGCTTTCTCTTCCTGGAAAGCAAACCCGACCGAAGGCAACCTCAGATCATTCCACACAGCTCACAACAAGTGTGTGTCCACTTTCAGGAGAGCCAGAAAACATCTCTGCAACCTCAAAAAATGAACTTTCAAACTTGTCTCCCTTCTCTAAAACCTGGTAGTGCCTTGTTGAGTCTGTTTCTGGTGTATGGTCCCCTTCCATCTCTTCAAATGGCACCACAGCCAACTCCAATCCTATGAAGACTGAATGCCTAAATTCCATGTTTGCTTCCAAATCTTGTGTTCCTAACTGCTCGCTCTCTGTACCCACCCTTCCCAATCGTACCCACCTGCTCCTGGACTTTTGCTCTTGAAAATGTGGAGAAGTTTCTGACAACCTCGACCCTGATTCGGCAACTGAACCAGACAGCATCACGTTGTGTGTCCTAAAAACCTACTATTGCTGCTCTTGCACATCCTCTCTCTGTTCTTTTCACCCTGTCACTTGCCCTTAGTCATCTTACAACTTGGAAATCCACCAACATCACTGATTACATTAAAAAGTGCAAAAACAGATCAATTACCTTACTTCCAATTACCAACAAGGTCATGGAATCCATCATCACAGTGCACATAAAATCCTTCCATTTCTCCAATAGCCTCATCTCAGATCATCAATTTGGATTCAGACCTGGTCACTCTACTTTTGACATGCTGCCTCTACTCGCCCAACAATGGATGGAGGCCATCACTGTCAGACATGATATCAGGGCCGTCTCTCTGGATACATCTCATGCTTTTGATACATTCTGGCATTCTGTCTTACTCTCCAAACTCTCTGCCTATGGCATCCAAGGCCAACTCCACACATGGCTTCCTGACTTCCTCCACTCTCGTAGCCAACGTGTGGCACTCAATGGAATCCTTTCATCTCCTCTCCCTGTCGAGGCACTTCAGGGGGAGGGGAGGGAGGGATAGAAGGCATAATGTGCCCCAAGGCATATTGGGGGGTAGAAAAGTGCAACTTCCACATTCTCTTCAATCCCATTCTTCCCTCCAGGTCTTCAAGACAGCTGTTCACCACCATCTCAGATCATCCCCCGTCCAAAACCATGATCTTTTCTGCACCCGTTGAACCACTCTCATCTCCAAGCCAACTTCTTTCCAAATTTCCAGTTTTTCCTTCCTGAGAGTTTCCCTTCTATATCCATGTTGTCCATCCCATGCGTTCTCTCCTACCCCTCATTCCTCCCCACATCCCTTATTTGTTCGTCTCCCTCTTTTTTTGTCCTTCGACCCTGCTGTTGGAGTGTCCCCCCCCCTCTTTCTACTGCTCCCTTTGTTCTGTTGCATCCTGATCAATTCTGTGTCCGAGCTCTTCCATGAACATTGACTTTGTACACAAATAAAATACCTGTCGCAAAATGCGTCGGTGATTTGTAATGGAGAATTTGCCATTATATGTTACCCACAATTTCCCCGATTCACCACTTTCCCCAAGAGATAAGTGAACAGCGTCCCTTCTGTGCACAAACTGAAACTGTTCCATGCTTATGTTGGTTGCAATCGTTTAACCGTACTCCTTATTTTGTTGAAAATGCTGTTTGCACGCATTTTCCTTTGTTTTCAATTTCCCAATTTTCATCGCTGATCCCAGTGGCCTATCTCGCCTCCCAACGGGAGTTTTGGTGAATTTTTATTTTATTTTATTGCCCACGCAAAGTTAGCAATTTACAGGATGCGGAGGTCACGTGTACAGAACGACCTGTATATCACTGATGTTTCGGTCATATTTAAAGCTCTTTACCTGAGCCCGATCAAACTGGAATTGTGCTCTCACTTCCACCCCAGACCCCAGTCTTCTTCTTAGTTCGTATGCAGTGCAAGGCTGCGGGGCAGCATCATCGGCTGAGCTTGCGGCAATGCCACTAATGCAATGCCCTCTGCTGGTCAGGGCAGGAAATTGTAATTTGTTCAGAGTGCTGGAGATAGCTCACCGACTTTACTCTTCGCGAAGGACGCCGTGGGATCCTTAACATCCACCAACTAATGTCAGCGGATGGGCCTCCCGTTTAACGTCCATCCAAGGGATGGCATGCACATTGATGAATCACCAGACCATGACAGTTTTTATCTGGAGCAACATTCAAACCGAGGGTAGGTAGCTTAGAGGTGAGCGTGTGTACCTCTAGGTCTAGGGCCTAGGCCATCCTGTCAGCCCAGACCCCAGTGTGTTTCAGGCTTTTGAGAAATGTTTGTTGTGAAATTCCTAATGGTTACGTCATGTTTCATTTCTAGTCTGTAGTTAATGTTTGATGTGTTGTCCTTGTATTTTGCAGTGCAATTTCCCATAACATGGGAGGTAACAACACTGACCCTCCATGTATAACTGCTTGTAACTGTTGAGTTTGTAAAATTGAACTTTTGTAACTCCTTTTTGTACATTATTTATAATAAAAGTACTGTATACAAAAAGTCAAGTCTGTCTCTTGTCTTTTGTCTCTCTCTCTCTCTCATCATTTTGTGGTGCACGCCGTTTAACACCTGCAGGCATCCCATGGTGATAAATAAAGGACATGCAAGATTAAAGGGGGCCGTCATAGGCTCCTTGCGAAGTGAAGGGGGCAGTGTCCCTTGTGGGGGGGCACGGGGGGTGCTGTTTGTGAAGCTCCCTGAAGAGAAGAGGGTTTAAGTATTTAAATATGCCCGACATGGCTTCTCGAACTCATTCTGATCACACTGTGTATGGACTGTGCAGTTACATCATGGTCATTGGCATCACGAGCAAAATAATCCAAACACTGAGAATACGGGACAAATGGTGTCCCGGGAAAGTACGTCACGGCATACCTGGATAAAACGGGACAATCCCCTAAAATACGGGATGTGGGACACGGTGATAAAATGGGACAATCCCTTCAAACATGGGATGTGGGACACCGGAATAAAACGGGACAATCCCCTAAAATACGGGATGTGGGACACTGGGATAAAATGGGACAATCCCTTCAAATACGGAATGTGGGACACCGGGATAAAACGGAACAATCCCCTAAAATACGGGATGTGGGACACCGGGATAAAACGGGACAATCCCTCAAAATATGAGATGCGGAACATCGGGATAAAACGGGACAATCTCATAAAATACGGGATGCGACACACCGGGATAAAATGGGATGCCGAATCACGGTGGGGTGAGGTGGAGGTTGTGGGGAGAGGATAAGGTGGATGAGGTGGAGGATAAAGTGGAAGAGGTGGAGGTTGCAGGGGGAGGATAAGGACGACGATGTGGAGGTTGCAGGGAGAGGATAAGGAGGATGAGGGGGAGTGAGAGGTGAAGCTATATCTGTATTTCGTTCATTCGAAGGTTAATCTACTTAAGACCAGAAATGGAAAAAACAAAACTTTGCTTCCCATGACATGGCTCAATGGTTTAGCACTCTCACCTACCTTCTATAGGTCTGTGGTGTTTTTGTTTTTTTTGTTTACATTGTCGAGGCTCATATGAGAGTGAACACACAATGCACAACAAGGGAGAATGAGACAAGAGGGTGGGAGAGAGAAGGACAAAACAGTGGGGAACAGAGACATTAGGAGATCTGTGGAAGGGAGAGGGATGGGCGGGAACATGGGGAATACAAGATGGATATTACAGAACTTTCAGGAAGGAAAGCAGGGAATTTTGAAGGAGGTGGGATTGGGGTGGATTAACGGGGGTAGAAAAGATCGAGGATTTGGATGGGAGACGATAAGAGGCGGTGGTGAACAGCTGTTTGGAAGGCCTGGAGGGAAGAATGGGATTGAAGAGTGTGGGAGTTCATTCCTAAGGTGGGGAAAAAGAGGAATGAAGGAGAAGTGTAAGTTGAGCAGTGATTCGTGATTTTGGAGGTTTTACCAGAAGGGGTTGCTGGCAGACCTTGAGCGCCCTGCAGAAATATGGGGGGCGGAGGAGAACATATCGCAAACAGAGCAAGGGGGAGGTGGCGAGACTGGAGAGGAGACAGGAGAAGACAGAAAAACCATCGACCTGCCTGCGGTACGAGAGTGAGAAGCCCAAAGATTCAGCCTCACCATAAAAGATACCAATGATCTTAAATGCCTTGGTTTCCACAGACTGAAGCGATAAAGGTGAGAGGCAGGAACACCAGCCCAGAGGGGAGAGCAGTACTCTATCAAGATGCGGACAAAATTTTGTATGTGGTCAGGAGCTCAGGTGGGCTGAGGAAGGACTTTGCACAATGGAGGATTCCCAGTCGGTGACTGGCTTTGGAGGCCAGGTTGGAAATGTGGCTTTCCCAGGAAAGATCATGGCAGATAGTGAGACCCAGAAGCTGGAATGAAAGGACTTCTTCCAGAGATTGTTGAGAAATAGATGGGGGGGGGGGTTCCAAACGGTCTTTAAGGAGAGACATCGTGAGAGTGTGAGATTTGTCATGATTGAAAGACATGTTCCACATGTTGGAGAGATCATTGATGAAAACCAGAAAAAGAACATGGCCAGAACGCTGCATTGAGGAACGCCCAGCATGGATAGGAAGAGAGTTTGGTGAGCAGTGGCAGGGTGCCAGACCATGTCAAAAGCACGTGATATGTCCAGGATATGGCTCTGATTTCATGTCCGGCATTGAGGACCTCCATCCATTGTTGGGAGAGTAAGAGCAGATATCCAGAGTAGAGTGACCTGGTCTGAAACCAAATTGATGATCGAAATCAAGCCATTGGAGAAGAGAAAGTATTTAATGTCTGAAGCGATGATGGATTCCAGAACCTTGCTGATGATTGGGAGAAGGCCGATTTGTCTGTAGTTGCAGGGATCTGTTTTGCACCTTTTTATTAGTGGAGCGTAATGTTTGCTGATTATCAAGCAGATGGCAGATGACCTTGAACAATGAGAGGGTGAGTAAACAGGAAAGTGAGCAAGGGCAGAGAAAGCAGGTTTTAGGACACGTGGGCTGATGCAGTCTGGACCGATTGCAGATCTAGTCGAGGTTTGACAGCAAGCTCTCCACTTTGTCAGGAGAAAAGGACACAGACTGGGTGTGACTGGGTGTGACTGGGTAGGGTGGGTACAGAAAGCGATGGGTTTCGGACACAATATTTCGATGCAAGATTCGACCCAACTGGGCCGAGGGTCGAACCCGTCACACTCCAACCTCTCGCTGTCCCCATAAATTAAGAAGCAGGTTAAAGAGCTAAGGTCCATGTTCCACCACCAAAGAAACAGTCGTGGGATTAGAACCCGTACCTTTCGAGTGAAGAACGAAGTCTTTAAACACTCCCCAATACAGTACCCTTCGAGGCAAATTAGATTGTTAGAATAATAATAATAATAATAATAATAATAATAATAATAATCAAATACTTTCGAACAATTAAGTAAAAGATAAAAAGATGGGATTTGAACTCACAATGACAAACAGTCATAAGAGCGTTTAACTCACTCAACCAACATGCTCAGCATTCACATTCAGTAATTAAATAATTAAATAATCAACAATTATTAAACAATTAAATAATTTAACCATCAAGTGTTTCATAATCCTGAAATAACACAGGGAGGGAATTCTAACCTGCAGCCCTTGACATGAACCACACTCTTTAACCCACGAAACCAAACAACTAATCCCCAATCGGAGCTTGCCCCACTGAAACCAATTAATAATATTTCAAACAAACCGAGAGAAGGAACTTGTACTCGAACCTCCGAGTTAACCTCCACGCATCACAACAGGTGTGTGCGAAAGACCGTGATGAGCCGGTCAGAAGATCTCTGGATGGTGGACGTGGTCAGATGTATGCGATTGTGACGTCATAATTAAGCCACTTATGACATCAACAAAAAAAAATCACACTTGTTTCGCATGGGGAGTACTTGACATGTGCCAAGCTTCAATTTTTTTTTTTCCATGAAGCGGTTTCGGAGCTACAGAGGTCCAAAATTTCTCCTTTTTCCCAACATGGCTGCCACACCAAGTGACCTATGACGTCATAATTATCATAAAAACATATGGTGAAAATGTCATAGGTGGTCAGAAGATTTCTACTAAGTGACGCGGCGACTGGATCTCAGTTACAACTGCCATTCAAAAAAACTGACACTTTTGAATGTGCACACCATCCTCCGTGCATCAGATACGACGATCGTTCTCCGTTTGTCAGTGATGAATGATGTGGTTCGTTCGAGCCTTGAGAATTGTGTTTCTCGTTAACCGCCATTCCGATTTGATGGGATAAGAGCACAATTTGAAATTTGAATTTCTAGAGCCGTTTCAAAGTGAACCTGCTGTGACCCCTTAATGTTAACACTGATTGTGTATCGAAGCAATTTATTCCAGTTAAAAGCGAGCTCGCTCATAGGGCATGGTTAAGCGATGTAATTAGGGAGCCTATTGAGGATAAGCATAAACATTTATATTATACAAGGAAATGAGATTTCCAGATGAAACGGAAATCAAGTTGAAAATTGGTCACACAAGCAAAAAGGCAATTTGTTGAAGACCTAGCTCGGATTATTAGGCAGAGGTATTAATCATTCCAATCATTTTGATCTCATGATCCCTCCCCCCTGACCTTCAAACGAAGTGCAATCGGATCATTTAAAGGGGCACAAACAAGTAAAGAAATGATCAACTGCTGTACCTGCAATCTTTACCTGTTCTGGACGAACCCAGTCCAAAAATGATTTTCGGATTGAACTCATGCATCTCGGTGGGCGATGGAGGGGCGACCACCACGTGATCACCCCCATTGCATACAAAGCAAAAAGCGGGTTAAGCAATTGGTTCGCGTTTGTGACTATCTGTACGTCCGTCTGTCTGTCCGTCCACGACGAAGGAACAATTTCATTTCAATCGAATGTTATATTTTGATCATGAATCGGGAAACGAATCGGTGGTCTTACCGGACACTGGCTCTGATTTCATCCCGATCGCGCACGCGCAGAGAGGAATTTGATAACTTTTTTTTTTACTCTGTCTGCCTGTCTGACAGTTAAACAAGACTGAAAATCATTCCAAACAGTAACGACGTCATAAAGGACACAAACAACAGGCACGATGAACTAATGCAACGTGTTCGATAGGGTGGTAGGAAAGACGCTGCGGCAACGGCGGTAAACTTCGGGAATTAATTTATTTGTATGACTTTCAAAATCTTTATTTTATTTAAATTGAATTTTATACTTAAACATTGTAGAACACAAATGGTCTTCTTAACACTTCCAAGAACCTCCAGTTTTGCAGTACTTGGACATGTTAAATAAGTTGGTGTACAAGACACCAACGCGTTAAACATCCGGAATTTTTACGCCTCCGCTGACGAAGTCGCCGGTGGCATGATGTTTTTGGGTCGTCGTCCGTACGTACGTCAGGTATGGGAGCATGCGCCAGAGCAGCGCGTACGTACGTCCATGCTAATTAACCTCCGCCATCGAAGATGGACGGAGGTTACTGTTTTCACCCGTTTGTTTGTTTGTTTGTGAACAGTATTACGGAAAAACTCCTGGACGGATTTCGACGAAACTTGGTGGGGGGATTAGGTATGGTCCAAGGATCATGCCATTAGATATTGGACTTCGTCCAAAGTCCAATATGGCCGCTATGGCGGCCATTTTGAAAAAAATATTTGAATTTTTGTTTTTGCATTTCTACATGTTTTAAGTGATTTCCAACAAAAAATAAATAAATTTGTTAGAGAAAAAAAAAATTTTGCAACCTTTTTTCAAAAAAATTTCGATTTTATTGGAAAAATATTTGAATTTTTTTTTTTGCATTTGTACATGTTTTAAGTGATTTTCAACCCCCCAAAAAAAATTTATTGGAGAAAAAAAAGCAAATTTTGCAACTTTTTTTTCAAAAAAATTTCGATTTTATTTTTTTGGCATTTCTACATGCGCGTCGATCTAGTTTAGTTTATTCAATCGTGGTTCAGTAGAGTCTGATCCGTTTTGACCTACAATGAATAGGATATCAGGTTCACTTAAGTGACCCAGCAGTATTAGCGGCGGAGGTTTTGCACTCTACTGAGTGCTCCCCCTCTAGTTGACCTCCGCCATCGAAGATCGGAGGTTACTGTTTTCACCCCTTTCTGTTTGTTTGTTTGTTTAGTGAAACAGTATTACGGAAAAACTCCTGACGGATTTCGACGAAACTTGGTGGGGGATTAGGTATGGTCCAAGGATCATGCCATTAGATTTTGGACTTGGTCCAAAATCCAATATGGCGCTATGGCGGCCATTTTGAAAAAATATTTGAATTTTTTTTTTTTGCATTTCTACATGTTTTAAGTGATTTCCAACCCAAAAAAAATTTGTTAGAGAAAAAAAAATTTTGCAACTTTTTTTCAAAAATTCGATTTTTTTTTTTGCATTTCTACATTTAAGTGATTTCCAACAAAAAAAACATGCCAAATTATAATTGCAGCTGATTTTGGAACTTCAGGTGGATATACCACGTAAAATTAATTTCTGTCTCAAGGAATCTAGTTATGACGAATGAATTGAGTAGTAAAAGTTAAAAGTAAAAGGGAAAGTTGCAAACTATAACTCTGTGAGCACTGTTGACGTCAAATTGAATGAATAGGATATCAGGTTCACTTGAGTGACCGAGCAGTATTGGCGGCGGAGGTTTTGCACTCTACCGAGTGCTCCCCCTCTAGTTTTCTCTGTTTTCTCTACAACCGCTTATCCGATTGACATGAAATTGTCACCATAGGTGTAACTACTCATGTGGAATGTTTTTATGATAATTACGACGTCATACGTCACGTGGTGTGGCAGCCATGTTGGAAAAAGGAGAAACTTTGGACCTCTGCATCTCCGAAACCGCTTCATGGAAAAAAATTGAAGCTTGGCACATGTCAAGTACTCCCCATGCGAAACAAGTGTGATTTTTTTGTTGATGTCATAGGTGGATTAATTATGACGTCATAATTGCAGACATCAAATGCTTTATCTGACCAGCATGAAAATTTTTGAGGGTCATCTCGGGCTAAATCGTATGGGGGGGAGGGGGGGGATTGATGGTGTCATCAGTCATGTGGTTTAGCAGCCATATTGGATTTACCCGAAAACTTTTAAAATTTTCTTCTCCAGAACAGCTTGACAGATCAAGGGGAATCTTCACCCACATGTTCCCCAAGCCTTGCGGATACCAGTGTTTACAAATAATTAATAGGTCACATGGTCTGGCAGCCATATTATTTTGAACAAAAATATTTGAAAAATTCTTTCTCTTGAACCGCTTCATCATTCGATGTGAAACTTCACAATTATAATCTGGTAGTCATGGGGAATACATGTTTTAAATTTCAAACTGATCGGATGCACGGTCTGGCAGCCAGAATTCATATTTTTAATCTGGGTTCAGGGATTTAAATCAAATCTGGGTCTAGTTGTCTGTCTGTGAACTGGATATCTCAAAACCTTGTAGACAGATTCGGACGAAATTGGGTGGAGAGGTTCGGACGAAACTGTGTACAAGTATTGCCAAACATTGTACAAGTACATGCTTCGACAGAATGAAAAGCCAAACGAGTGGAAGGCATCCATCCGAATGAGAAGCATCACGTTTGAGATGTCCAGTCAGAGAATGGACTATGGAGGAACCTGGTCAGAATGGACTATGGAGGAACCTGGTCAGAATGGACTATGGAGGAACCTGGTCAGAAATGGTCGCTATGGAGGAACCTGGTCGGAATGGACTGTGAGGAATCTGGTCAGAATGGACTATGGAGAGGCCTAGTCAGAATGGACTTTTGAGGAGCCCAGTCAGAATGGACTATGGAGGGTTCAGTTGGAATGGACGATGGAGGTCAGTTGGAATGGACTATGGGAACCTGGTCAGAATGGACTATGGAGGAACCTGGTCAGAATGGTCTATGGAGGAACCTGGTCGGAATGGACTGTGGAGGAATCTGGTCAGAATGGACTATGGAGAGGCCTAGTCAGAATGGACTTTTGAGGAGCCCAGTCAGAATGGACTATGGAGGGTTCAGTCGGAATGGACGATGGAGGAGTCAGTTGGAATGGACTATGGAGGAACCTGGTCAGAATGGACTATGAGGAACCTGGTCAGAATGGTCTATGGAGGAACCTGGTCGAATGGACTGTGGAGGAATCTGGTCAGAATGGACTATGGAGAGGCTAGTCAGAATGGACTTTTGAGGAGCCCAGTCAGAATGGACTATGGAGGGTCATTGGAAATGGACGATGGAGGATTCAGTCGGAATGGACTATGGAGAATTCAGTCAGAATGGAATATAGAGGAACCTGGTCGGAATGGAATATGGAAGAACTTGGACAGAATGGACTATGGAGGAGCCCAGTCAGAGTGAACTATGAAGGATCCCGGTCAGAGTGGATAATGGGAGGAGCCCAGTCAGAGTGGACAATGGGACAGCCTGGTCGGAATGGACTATGGAGGATCCGGGTCGGAAATGATTGTTGCGGAGCATGATCACAATGCACTATGAAAGGGACCAGTCATAATTGACTGTGGAGGAGCCCAGTCAGAATGGACTATGGACAATCCTTGTGGGAATTGACTGTGGCAGAGCATGGTCGCAATTGACTCTGGCGAAGCCTGGCCAGAATGCGGGATGGAGAGGACCATAAGGGTTATCACGGGATTATGAAACAGCATGGAGATGTGGTGAATGGTGAAAGCGAATGATGCAACGATGTAAAGGAAATTCCAACGTTACATTTGCAAAAGTGTTTTCGATGTGAAAACGAATAACATTTACAAAACATTCAAAGTGGTGGATGTTGGGAAACAGCCCTCCAACATGATGAAAACTGCTTTCAATATCAGAGTTGGGAAGTGACACGGAATTCTAAACGGCTCAAGGGAACGATGGAATTTGATGTCACATCATGTGACCAATGTAATCAGGACATGTAGTTCAAAGGACTAACAAAATTCATCCATTCACTACATGTGCAAATATGGCCTCCCACTCCCACGCTCCGCGCCCCTTAAACCCCGAAGATGCACCGACTGTGCGTACCGAATAAATATTATAATCCCAAGTACAATAGGTCCTCACAAACTTAATTCCTAGATCACTCCTTTATAATATTTACACAATGCTGGAGACAGATGGTTTCAGTCATACGTCATTCAATTCAAGATCTATTTACCCCCATCAATCGATCGTGGTCTTCTAAGCCTTCGAGGTGTCTTGTAAGATCTTTTTTTCTGGATCAAAAAGTGCGAAGATCGTAAAATGGCAACAACCCCAGAAGCTGAGAACAAAGGCTCAGATGTCTGACATTTCCACCACAGAGTGGCCTTCATCTGGGCTTTGGGATTAGGCTTTAATATGGACCTCGATGGAGGGGGGAGCAACGAGGAAGAGAAGACATCACGTGGAAGAAAAGAGAACGGGAGATCATGTTGGGGGGAGATGAGGAAGGTTGATGCGATGAAAGTGATGAAAACTGATGAGAAAATATTTTCATAAAAAGTCAAGAAGATGAAAAGAATCCATCATTTTTATTTGCGTCATTCGTCTCTTCTCTA
Source organism: Eptatretus atami (assembly GCA_035128595.1). Lineage (NCBI taxonomy): Eukaryota > Metazoa > Chordata > Myxini > Myxiniformes > Myxinidae > Eptatretus > Eptatretus atami. The sequence goes on along the minus strand of CM068968.1, from coordinate 68,628,867 downwards.
ACGAGCCAATCATAGCCAATCTGGAGGTTTCGTGATCACAGACAGGAGATTACAGAGGTCTCCTCGTGGTCTTCACCTGTGAGGCTTCCTTTACGCATCTTCATGGACATTCCGGGTCCCCTTGTAGTGCAGACGTAATTAGAAAACCTATCTTGCAGGTAACGACGATTTCTCGTGCACCCTTCTGTTTCACAATACAAACTCTTCATGTCTTTTCCTGCTTCTCCATTTCCCATTCATTAACACACATGTACAGGTCCCTCCATAAAGTCCCCCGAGTGAAGTGCTGGTGAAGTCACCCCGCATGCATTTGAGATGTATTAAATGTAAAATCCAGAATAGTTGGGGGCCTATTGTCTGGTGTCTATTGTTGTCCTTGCTTAATATGTTATACAGCATTCTTTGATTGTAATGTTTAATTTTCGCCCCACTTGGTGGTAATTCATGGACATGATTGTCACAATGGTGAACGACGCCTCCCGTCGGGTCCCAACAAACCAAGCGGTCGAGAGACACAGATAGGAATGCTGGGCCACGCAAACGTATGTACAGAGGAGATACATGACAAAAGCCGAACCCAAATATGTAGCCAAAAAGAAATGCTGGAACTTGCACAACAATGGGGAATGAGCAAGGCCTTGAGCAAGGCACAAGCTAATTGTGGGTCTGTGCAGGTTGGTGTAGCACAGGGCTGGAGAAAGGCAATGAAGAGAGGTACGGTGATGAGGAGAGGGATGCTGCCTCTGCAAAGCTCCGATTCCCAGTCAAACTGCAACTCCAACTGCCAAATACCAAGCAGCATGGTCATGGCCTTAATCATGCACGGCGGGTCCCGATCATTGGTTGCTTGTGGCGGTGAGTTTGCAATCTTCCAGGTGTGGCAGTCTCAATAAACTATCTTACACCCCCTCTCCAGCTGATCTCGCCACCATGGTCTGTGGTGACCAGCCAAACAGTCCGTGCTGTTTCCTCTGAAATGTGCTTTCCAGTTGTGCCTTTTTGTGCCCAAATCCTCAACCGGCCTCAGTTGAAAACAGGTTTGACACTAAAAGCCTCCAATGACCGTTGAAAGGAGCCACCAGTGACCGATGAAAGTAGCCACCAGTAACCGTTGAAAGAAGCCACCAGCGACCATTGCAAAAGAGCCTCCAATGACCGTTGAAAGGAGCCTCGAGCAAACGCTACAGGGTTCTCTCTTTTATAAGACCGGCCTAGAAGCTTCGAGAATGTGCGAGTCATTGGGCGGGGCTTGCGCGCAGATTGATGTTCATCCTCCCTAGCCCCGCCCATTCGAGTTTCTGCAGCGAGTCCTCTCAGTCAGGGCTTCTGGCTGTCGTAAGAGTCAGACGTCGCTTGCCACTGCTTAAGGTGAGTGAGCATTTGGCTGGTTTGAGGCGTGCAAGAACAATTATGGGGAAACGAACTGAGCCGATTTCTCTCAAGTCAATGCTGACCAAACATCACGAGCCCACCATTGTGCCAAGACTATCACCTCGACACCCGGGGGAATGGTCATGGACTTGGGAGCCTCAAGCTCCACTTTGTCATCCATGCTCACGCCCCATAATGGCAGCTCATCAAGACCCACCTGCATGACACCCCGGACCAGATCGATTTTACATTCACTGGCGGTCAGCAAATCCAGCCCTATTAGACATGGGTCACACACCTCCACCACCCAAACCCCTACTCTCCTCTTTAATGAACCCAACATATGGGTCACAAAACCACGACCTATGATGGGAGCCGTTGCCCCGTAGCCAACTGCAGCTATGATTTTCCAGACGGCAGATATTATCCCAACTGTCGATGCTTGAATCGGAGGATCACAGGACTGATGATTGTGGTGCTTACTCCTGTGTTAACCACGGCATCTACCCCTACACTGCAATTTTACACCAAATTGTCAAGCTACCTTTTCCAATTTGGCACAATAAATGACGCGTCGTGGCGATAGGGCTCTTTACTGTCTACCATTGCCAAACTTGGTCGTGCCTCAGCACGTAATGTTTCCCGGGCTTGGCGGGGGCAGGAATTGGGGGCCGGCTAGTCCGATCTGTAGGGGGAGTTGATGCCTTGGCGTGGAGTCCCTGAATGGAGCTCAACAATGCCGTGACAGGTGACCCATCCAGCCACAGTTATAACACCTTCCTGATAAGGTGCACACCCCAGTCTTCCAAATTACCCCCCCCCACCCCCGAAGCTCCGAATTGGGGTATTTACTCCCGGCCCACCAGGCAGCATCATCAGAGGTGCCGCCATGGTCCGGACCTTGGCAATTGGCACTTCAACATAACACGAACCATCTCCTCCAGGTCCACCCCCTTTAGGGCGGGCCCCTTGAGGAACCGTCACCATGCAAAGGGCCCACCTGCCTTACTGCCACTGGGTGGCGCCCCCCTCCAACCCTCGGGTCAGGGGTCCCGTCGCTTCATAGTGTGCCGCGGCAATGAACTACTTCGCTCAGGTGACGGAGCATGAACTACTCGCTCAGGGTGACGGAGCACGAACCACTCACTCAGGGTGACGGAGCATGAACCACTCACTCAGGATGATGGAGCACGAACCACTCAGCTCAGGTTACGGAGCACGAACTCATCGCTCAGGGTGACGGAGCACAGAACCATTCGCTAAGGGTGATGGAGCATGAACCACTCGCTCAGATGACGGAGCACGAACCACTCGCTCAGGATGACGGAGCATGAACCACTCACTCAGGATGATGGAGCACGAACCATTCGCTAAGGGTGATGGAGCATGAACCACTCGCTCAGGATGAGGAGCATGAACCACTCGCTCAGGATGACGGAGCACGAACCACTCACTCAGGATGACGGAGCACGAACACTCGCTTGGGTGACGGATTTTGAATGACGTGGCATGGCAAAAGCATCTGCAGTGAGTAAACCCGATTCGCTCAGAATGACGTAGAGCGCTCCCGCTATCGACAATGGGCAATCGGCAAGTGGCTTAAGAACTCATGCACGCACTCCAATTAAATGGTTGATGAGGAACGGTTGGCCAGGTTGTCGCTGCATAAGAAAGGATCCCTTTAACTTGAAAGCCGGTCTTCACCACGCACACAGCAGTTAATGAAATAAAAAATGAATTCGCTCAAATAATGATGATATACACAAAAAAGTTGCTGCTTAATGCAGAACAACCCTGGAGACATCGCAAAGTTCAATCACCTGTGAAATAAACATTGTAGATAATCCGCCATGTTGTCCGCTCATCTGTGCACGTGTCACGTGGTACGGTACATCAGTTCGGGGTCCTCACAAACATTAAAAAAAATTAAACAGCCGTTTTTAACCAAATTTGCTTCGATTCCCTGTAGAGCACCTCGCAAAACCTCCGAAAATATCGACATAGATCTGGCTGACACTACAGAAAGCAGTCCCTCTGGGGGACAGGGCACGAGGTCTTGCAGTGAATGCAGTAAATCATATAACTTAATGAAGCTGGTTAATTTTGGCACATTCCTAAAAAAAATTTTGTTCACTCAATATAATTCTCCAAACAGTAGAAAAAGACAAGTTTAATGCTTTGGAGATTTCCCATTTTCTTGTGTATGTATGGAGAAGGAGGAAACATAGCCTTGCTTGCTCAAAGTAAATAGGTACATCAGATTATTTATAAGACTCGTAATTTCTTTAAATGATCAGATTTCACAACAGTTTTCGACACTTATTTAGTTCGGACGATATCCGATCCTCAAAACCGAAATAATAATTCCATGACGACAAACTTTAATTAGTCCGTGAGAGTAGATCGTGGAAAATCATATCGTATAAATCATGAAATCGCTCCAAGCTCCTAATTTGAAAACTATAGTACTTACAAAAGCGATGTACACAACATTGGGTTGCTATGATGAACAGGCATTCGATAATATGAGTGAGGAAAGTGACAAAAAAACTTTATGGTTAAGAAATCGTTGCGGCCTGTTCCAAGTCAAGGCGTGGTTGAGCAGGCCAAAAAACATGGCGGCTTCACCCCGAGTGATGTCACCCAAGACACGCCTTTAGACCCCAAAGAGAGCGAGGTGGCCGAGGATGTGCCTGATAAGGGGTATAATTAAATAATACCGTTAATTATCTTCAAAAGGGGTGTTTTAATTAACCCAAACATCAAATTTTCACTCCTGCACTTCCTTGGAGTTTTCTTCGTATGCGTGCAGAGTTTCAGGCTGCTAGGTTTCATGGTTTTGGAGTTATGGAGGAGACACACACACACACACACGTATGAGTATAGATATCAGTGTAGCATGGGATGTCGTGTGTTTCTCACAGAAACCAAATTGTGATTTAAAAAGAATCCTGCAATTATTTAGGAATCTTATGGTAACGAACAGACAATTTTTTTCCAAGATTTTTGATAAGGAGGTTAATAAAGATGTTGGCCAATAATTTCCCAATTCTTTTTGATTGCCTTTTTTAAAATATCGGTGTGGTTTTAGCAATTTCCATTTAAGCGGGGATGGTGCCATTGATTAGAGATAGATTAGAACGCGTGTTCAGGGCGAGACAATCTCCATCACAACATTTTCCAAAAGGAGATTATTAATACTATCATAACCAGCACTTGTCTTAATCTTTAGATTCTTTAGAATATCAGTTGTTTCTGTTTCATGTATTGGAGTAAGAAATAATGAGTTTGCATTTGGAGCTACAAGAAGTAATGGAATGGCTTATCCACAGGATGAGTCATAAGTCCCAGGACACGGTTTTAGCAGCTTATGTAAGATTTGTTTATACCATCTACCAGGGTGAGCCATAAGTCCCAGGAGTAATAACATATTACAGTAATAACAGCAATACATAATAACAGTAATACAACAATTACAATACCTCCTGAGGCATCAAGTGCGTGCGGATGACGTCCGCCATTATCATGGCACAAGATAATTTTTTTCCATGTGCGGTGTGAAAACTGAAGCAAAACACCAATGCTTCCTGAATGTGGTGTTCCAGTTCATCAACAGATGCCGTGCGATGTTCTGCAACCTTAGCTTTGACGAACCCCCACAGATCATTGTCACAGTATAAATACATGGTAACATCACATGGCACCTGTTGATGAACGATGAGTCATAAGTCCCAGGACACGGTTTTCGCTTCTTATGTATACAAGATATAAACAAATCTTGAATGAGCAGCAAAAACCGTGTCCTGGGACTTATGACTCACCCTGTGTATCAGGAATATTTTGAGCGAGGTGTGGGGCCAATGTTTACAAAGTGTGTATTAAAACTTTCGGCAACTTCAGCTGGGTCTTGAATATAAATACCATTACAAGTTGTTTCCGGAATAGAGCATATCTTTATTATTATTATCATTATTATTATTACATAGAACATGATTTATTACCTTCCAAGTACTTTTTATATCATTTCTATGAGCACTGAATTGCTGGGAATAATAAAAGAATTTTGCTTGTCTGCAGAAACTTGTCAGCAAATTTTTCGAATTCTCGTATTTCTGTTTTGCAAATTCACTTGGTTTTGTTTTATAATTGTAAAAAA
>CM068968.1:68612347-68623330 GCA_035128595.1 Eptatretus atami | reverse complement strand
GTATCTCATGGCCCCAGGTGATCTGGGTACTTTTTTTTTTATAATTTGACCGGGAAAACGTTTTTATGGGAATATTTTCGTCGTGTAATTGTATAAATGTTTCAAGAAACGTATTAAAAGATTCATCAGAAGCTTCTTTATTAAACGCTTCATTCCGATCAGCTGATCTCAAGCTGTTTTGAAACTTTCCAAAAATTTTCTTCAATTTGTAAAGACCAGCTTTGAACGTAAGATTGGCATGATTAATACTTCGTGCCGATGTACATGCAAAACTGATCAGAAATACCGGATATTCTGATACCTCATTTAAAAGGGGATGATGCATTAGTGAAAATATTGTCTCTTAGGGTGGAAGACAAATTTGTGATTCTGGTTGATTGATTTATAAGTGGAGTGAAAAAGTGTGATATAATTATATTAAAGAAGTCTTCGCACAATGGGTTTTGATTACAATTCAACAAATTCATGTTGAAATCTCCCATCAAAATACAAGGTTGGTTTTGTAAAAAAAAAAGAAAAGAAAAAAAAAAAGGTGTCATTAATAAATTCTGCATTGAAGCATTAAACTCATTTTTGACACAACTTTGAGGTTGAAGGTCCATTGATGTTGAGTAAGCTACTGATGTGGACCTGTGACCGTGGGGTTGTGGATCCACTGTTTGGAGAGGTTCTTGGCTGAAAGGATGGAAACCTCGATGATAAACGGTGCCCAGATGATGATCCGGGAAATTGGGAAATCAGTCACTTGCTTTTAAGTTGAGGTTATAAGTTCAAATAAAATACCTTTTGTAAGTACTTACCAGTACATAATATATCTGTGTTTGTGTGTTTGGATGTATACGTACGAGTGCGTGTGTGTGTGTGTGTGTGTGTATGTATGTGTGTGTGTACTGTTATGTCTGGCTTCCTTCTTGGGACTATGGTGCAGTAATTGGTCTTTATTTTGATTTGGTTAGATTGAGGTGGTTTATGCACAACTCCAATAATTGCATTTTTTTTTTTCCATGGATACAAATTTCAACAAAGTCACGTGATTGAACTCCCCTCGAACTGTGTATTCAAATTTTGATGAAATACATACAGCTACTCCTCCACCTATTCTATTGACTCTATTAGTAGCCCCCCTTGGACTTTGTCCAAAACAGGGTCTTATGGATTTGGTCTCGATTTTTATATCCGTGCATGCGTGCATGTGTCCACAACCATATCTCGGACATGTATGGACCAACTTTATTCATACTTGGTACAATGACAACACATGATGGTATACATAAGCATGTTAGTTTGTTTCACGATGTGATTAAAGATGGCCAACTGGCGGCCATTTTAGTTAGAAAACACGTCCTCAACCATTTCTCGGACATGCATTTACTGATGTTGTTCAAACTTGGCACACAGATAAGGAATGGTGGCTTACATATAAGCACGTCATTTTTTTTCGAGATCAGATCCAAGATGGCCGACTGGTGGCCATTTTGTTACTTAAACATGTCCCCAACAATTTCTCGGACATGCATGGCCCGATTTTGTTCAAACTTGGCAAATGTCACATGTCACAAATGTGACAAATGTTCTTATCTGTCACATGACACATATCAACACTTTCATGGATTTATTACACAGGCAAGCAAAGAAATGAAAGAGCGGAAAATGACAGCAGGAATGATGGAGAGATAATCAGATAAGAGAAAATGGCAGGAAAACTCAAAGATCAAAAATAGCAGGAAGAGTGAGACACACAAATGGGACCAAGGATCTGAGATGGAGACTTAATTCCTTTGGTACCAGGTCTCTCCAGAGAATCCTTGGCTATCGCTGGTTGGACTTTATGTCCAACGAGTGGTTGCTGAGAGAGACTCAAATGAGATTTCTTACCTGCATAGTCCATGAACATCAGCTGAAGCTGTATAGACATGTGGCTCATTTTCCTGACGCTGATCCTGCTCACCACATTCTCTCAACGAGGGAGCCTTGTGAGCGGAGGAGGCCAATGGGCCGACCACGTTCCTCATGGTTGCAGCAGGTTGATCAGCATCTCAAGAAGATGGGGATGGGCCAGGCATCTGCCTGGGGGATGGCCGGATGGAGGCCCCTGGATTACCGGCAGAAAGCGGACGCAACGACGCGCTGCTCTGGCACATGCTCCCATACCTGACCTGACCTGATCCTCCAACTTGGATGGACATTGACTGAGCTTGATGAAGGTGCTTGAGGCGTCGTCACACATGTTCCATGTTTGCCATGCGGATTTCTTTGCTTTGCCGTGGAAGGTCGGCACAACATCATCGCCATCGAAGGCATGAAAAAAATTGGATCCCACGTGTTTTCTCTGATCCTATGGTAGAAACAACGTCATGTAGAGGAATCCATCGACTGTTCTCTCCTTTGCCAAAGGCAACCCACATTTTTTTCAAGGACAAGCTCAATCAGAGAGGGCATAATAGATGTGGTGATGACTACAACATCAGTGCCATGATCTTCGATCATTATCATTAGAGACTTGTATCCGTCCATCACCGAGTATCGGACATGTACGAATATGCACGTGTCTGCCTCTTTGGGGGTACATGGAACTACTTCATCCAGGTTGGCTGTTTTGTTGCCGATGGCATTTTCTCCCTTTGTCACAATGACTGTATTGATTGTAGCCGTGTCAGCGATTTTATCTGAAAAGCAATGGAATAGTTCTGTTTTATTGTTGTCATCTCAAAGGAAGCTTCGCTAGTTTGGTGGAGTTTTGCTTGTTCCTGTCACCCTCGTCCTGATTGCTTTTCCCCATTTAGACCTTGCTTCAGACTTCAGGCTGAACTGCCAGCATACATCGAACATAATGTCAGTCCTCATGTATGTGGTGCAGTGTGACTATTTTAGGAAGTATACCTTTTGTGGCATATTAATCGAACGTCTTAGGCGTACGTGGTGGCAGGATGTTCACCAGTGCTGATCCGTCCACAATAAGAAAATCTGATTCTGTTTTTGTCTTTGGCATCATCACTTTGTCTTGTAGTATTTCAGTCAATTGAGTCTTTGTACACGTGCGAAATTTCCCATTATAGCGAGAGGTCCGATTTGGATACTCCAGGTTTCAGATGTGACATGATATCAAAACCATGTTCAAAATTGCACATAAACTGTTGCAACATTGCGAAATTGCAACACAAAGTGTTGTTGGAATGGATTATTCAACAAATCCCTCATGGAACTTGTTGTCAAATTTGGACTTGTGGCTAAGCATCTCTTTACATATGATGTCAGCAGCTTTAGCTAGATGAATAGCTTCACTGCATTTGCTATCATTGGCGAGAACAGAGCTGACATCCTTCTTGAATGCAATCAGTACCTTCCGTCCTTTCTGATGCGATTCAAGCTCGGGTATATGCTGGGCCAGATTAATCCATTGGCTAATAAGGCCGTAGCCTTAGGCCCTCAATTTTTTTTAGGCACTTCAATTTTGTTGACAATATTGTTACTCATTTTGTTCCATAAAAAAATCTGTGTCACTAATATCCAGATGATCAACCAGTAGATTTCACCAAGGAATTTCGTCAATTTGTTGCTTTTACGTCCTCAAATATTGAGAAGGAAGATGACGAACGCCAAGCTGTCTATAGGTACTGCATTATAATTGAATCCAACATGATTGAATGTTTCCCCAAATGTTGAAACGGCTTTACGGCTGTATTTGTCACTGATGATCAGTAGTTGCAGTGGGGAACGTTCATGCTCTCTTCTGAAAAGGGTCAAAAGCTTTTTGCGATCGACCATGAATCATGATCATCTGACTGCCTTGTTCCTGTTGAGTTAAGTATTGAGAGTGAAATTCTAAGATCATTGAACTTTGATGATATCATTCATGAGATTGCCACAGCCAAGGCCAGGAAAGTGCACATTATGTTTGAAACTTAGAATACATGCGTGTTGACTGTAGTTGCACTTGCTTTTGTCACTTATAATAGAACTATAATTTCTCTATTGGAATAATAGTGCATATTGTATCTTTGTACATTGGATAATTTTTGTATTGGAATAACATAAAACTACATTTGTCAAATTGTCATAGTTTGTGTGATTAATCATAAATGTATGTGCTATTACAAATTACGAATTTATGTTGCATATATTTAGGCCCTTCCTTCCCATTAGCCTTAGGCCCTCCATACCCTTAATCCAGGCCTGGGTATATGTGAGAGTAACTGCTCCTCCATCCTTGTTGAGTTCACATCTGGTGATTCTACACCAAGTTGCGCTCAAGTTGCTGCTTGTAGAGAGAGGCCAGATCTGCAAGCTTAAATATAACAGGATCCGTCCCTTCACTGGCGGTGATGTCGACACCAAGTTCTGAAAAGACAAAGGGATACAGTTCCTTGTCAGCTAAGTTTTTGGAACTCTGCTCGTGCTTAAGAACATTAAGATGGCCTCTCTGTCTGTTGTATAATGCTGCTAAGCAGGCAGGATGATATTTCAACTCCTGTGCTACAGTATACCCAGCACGAAGCTTTGCGAGGAGCCTTCCATTGCTTAGATTCCTGGCACACTGATTAGGTCTCTCATTCAGTTTCATTTACATTACATGTCTTCAAGCTGATGTTGGAGCCTCGCTATCACATAAAAAGTACATTGATGATGCTTGGGAGTGCTGAGAGGTTCTTTGCATCTTGTTGCGGTTCTCTTCTGTGTTTGCAACAGCAGTAGACGTTCTCTTCTGGACCCTTTCTCGCTTTGTTTTTGACCAGTAATCTACAGCTCTGATGTTTTCTTTGTCAGTGTGTTTTATTTGCCATCACCATCATATAGTCTGGCTGGATTCAGTGCGATTGGCAGAGCATTGATAGCATGAAAAAATGGTAAATTCCTTGCAATGTTGCCATAACCTGCACCAGCACAGTCCTGTTCTCTGTTGAATAAACTACGTTTACGTTTAAACCGGGGTGTGGCCATCGCTGGGCACGAGCGATTACTAGGAGCCAATGGTGAGAATTAGGTGAGTAGCGAGGACCAGTGTAGGTATAGACCATTCAAAGGATGTGGCTGACTGCTGAAACAAATGTACTACCTCCACTACTGTTACACCATACACCCCATTTGTCTATAACCTAAAATCTAGGATAGTTTGATTGTGTTATGCAATATAGGTTTTTCTATATCTTCTAGAAAACGGTAAAAGGGTGAGTTGGAGAGTTGTATAGACACAATAATCGGTTTTAACATTGTCTAAAACATTTATATTGACCCCAATATCACTTCAATCGGACCACTCTATCAATTTCTATAACGAAAAGTTGCATTTTCGGAGCCAATTGATGGCCATCATAAAAAATGGCTGCCATGTTGGAATTTCAAGTGGCTGGCACTTTTTCATTAAGAAAGTGACCCGATTACAATATTCCTGCCAATTTCCGTGCTTGTATCACCATTTGAACAATTCCAACAAAAATTCATTCTTATCTGCTCCACTATACGAAATAAATAACTGACTAATATTTGGTTGTTTGTGTTTCCATTCTCTCAAGGAGTGCATGAAGTCCTTCCTGAGTAACAACCATCACAATGTATTTGATTGTATTGTACGTTGATTGGGTTTAATGTTTGATTGTACATCGATTTGGTTTAGTGTTTGATTGTACATCGATTGGGTTAAATTTAATGTTTGATTGTACATTGATTGGGTTTAAATTTAATATGTTTGATTGTATTTTGTTTGGGTATAAAATTAATATGTTTGATTGTACATTGATTGGGATTAAATTTAATATGTTTGATTCTACATTGATTGGGTTTAAATTTAGTATGTTTGATTGGACATTGATTGGGTTTAAATTTAATCTGTTTGATTGTACATTGATTGTGTTTAAATTTCATACATTTGATTCGACATTGATTGAGTTTAAATTTAATCTGTTTGCTTGTACATTGATTGGGTTTAAATTTCATATTTTTGGATTCTACATTAATTGGGTTTAAATTTAATATTTTTGATTGTACATTGATTGGGTTTAAATTTCATAGATTTGATTCTACATTGATTGTGTTTAACTTTAATATGTTTGATTGTACATTGATTGGGTTTAAATTTCATATTTTTTGATTCTACATTGATTGGGTTTAAATTTAGTACATTTGATTGTACATTGATTGGGTTTAAATTTAATATTTTTGATTTTACATTGATTGGGTTTAAATTTAGTATGTTTGATTGTACATAGATTGGGTTTAAATTTAATATTTTTGATTGTACATTGATTGGATTTAACATTAATATGTTTGATTGTACATTTATTGGGATTAAATTTCATATTTTTGATTCTGCATTGTTTGGGTTTAACTTTAATATGTTTGATTGTACATCGATTCGGTTTAAATTTCATAGTTTTTTTAATACTACATTGATTGGGTTTAAATTTAGTATGTTTGATTATACATTGATTGGGTTTAAATTTAGTATGTTTGATTGTACATTGATTGGGTTTAAATGTAATATATTTGATTGTACATTGAGTGGGTTTAAATTTAATCTGTTTGTACATTGATTGGGTTTAAATTTAGTATGTTTGATTGTACATTGATTGGGTGTAAATTTAATATTTTTGATTGTATTTTGTTTGGGTTTAAATTTCATATTTTTGATTCTACATTGATTGGATTTAAATTTAATCGGTTTGATTGTACATTGATTGGGTTTAACTTTAATATGTTTGATTGTGCATTGATTGGGATTAATATTCATATGTTTGATTGCACGGTGATTGGTTTTACATTTAATATGTTTTTTGTCTGTTCATTGGGTATAAATGTAATATGTTTGTTTTTAATTCATTAGATTTAAGTTTAAAACGTTTCTTTGTTTGTAAGGTAATTGAGTTTAAGTTTAATATGTTTATTTTTTATCTGGTTAAGATTAATTTTCATGTTTGTTTGCATGTTAATTGCTTTTAAATTTAATACGTTTGTTTGTTTGTATGTTAATTGGGTTAAATGTAATATGTTTGTTTGTACATTCTTTGGGTTTAAATTTAACAGCCCCACACTTGAGAATCACCACTTGGAATAGCTGTAGTTATGTGAGCTAATGATATTATTTGCAGTGATTATGAAACCAAAAAACAAACAATGGGAATCATGGAGTAAACCTCAACTCCACCTTGTCGTTTTTCTTTTCTCCATCCCCTCTCCCACATTTTTCCTCTGATATGGGATTGCTCAGTCTTCCTCTGTAACGGAGATGACTACTCAGGTCTTCATGTGATCAGGCCAAGACCCATGGGCTCTGCACACAATGTCCCATCGCTTCTAACGTATGACTTATTGCACAGGATTTAATTAAGCCATTTTGGTTGCGGAGGGAAACGGTGCATGATGAAACTTTAACGCAGAAACAATGTGGTCCACAGGACGTACTGTGACCCACGCTGATGATTTTGATGGGAGACGGAGACGCTGCGATGAGCAAGAAATAAATTGCATGCCACGTAGGCCCTGCACCTCCTTTGCCTTCTAGGGATTGTGTGCACACCCTCCCCTCCCTCATTGGCTCGTCCCCTCTGTCCATGACCCTAGCATGTCCACCCCACGCCAACGACTCCCACTTTCTCAACGGGTATCGCTCACCCACCCTTACGTCGCTCCTCCATGGCCACCCTGCAGTCTCCTCTTCCCCAGCCCCATCCTTCCGAAGGCCCAAAGCCCCCTACCCGGAACATGCGGCGGGCCGATTCGAGGCATGCACGCTATTTAATGAGAAAAATCAATCAAGAGAACGGTGAACACACAGGGGCTGGAGCCGACTGGAACCTGAGGAGGGCGCTGCCAGGGAGGAGTAACGGCTCTCAGATGACGGCGGGGGGAGAGGGACCTCTGAATATTGAGGGAGATGCTCAGAAAGAGAAGGAAAGAAAAGACGGCCTTGGAATGCTGCGGTGTTGCTTGAGCGAGCTGTCAAGAGTGCGGAACGATGACAGCGGAAGCCCCTGTGCAGGAATATTTGCACCAAATGGTGTCTCTGTGGGTCCTTGTGGAGGATGAAGAGATTCATTGGGAAGAAGGATGTTCCATCCTTCATGACTGCAATGTCTAATGAATGCGTGATACCTTTGCTGTGATGTATTCTTCGCTGTTTTTGAGGGGATATGGGTGTGTGTATGTGTGTGTGTGTGTGTGTGTGTGTGTGTGTGTGTGTGTGTGTAATTGGCATGACATTATGACTGAGCTACTCTGCAATGAAAAAAATAAATGCTATCTTGGTGGGGATAGAGGCTGGGGGAGGGGGATCGTGGGGGTGGGTCTTTGTTATAGGAGGCATAATTATAGATTTCTATTGTGAGTATCCCAAAACATGGAATGATTTACAGCATCTCAGATTACAATGACATCGCTGGTCGAATTTACTCTCGTGGTACTCTCAGTGTAAATGAGGTGAATCCATTATTTATTTTTACCTTTTTGAGGCAATTATGCAAATCAGAAGGAATGCACAATAATACTCATCTCACTGCAGTGGACCGGTAATATGAAGGTACTCTCTTAATTTGCCTTGTCTGTGTCCTTCCTTCCCTTTCCTCGTTATTTTCGATTGCTTCTGCACCTTTCCTCGTCTGGAACCCTTCCCACTCTGCTCGCCATTATCAGGTTCAAGGGTTACACTGCACCAGGAAACTCTGACTCACGAAAAGGCCTCCATGTTGTTACATATTTATTACACCACTGTGATAACCATTGTGCTGAGTATTTCAAACCATACAAAGCCAACTGTGAGGTCCCACAGAAGTCTGTCGAGCTCCTTCGAGGCTTTGCTTTTCCTCCTCAACTGATGCTCCTTTATGGACCCCCTGAGCCTGGTATGAATTCAGAATGTTCTACAAACGAGATACTCAGTCCAAGAAACACCAATAAAGCTATAAAGGAGGTGTGTGACTGAATGAATGAATAAATAAATAAATAAATCAACGAACAAACAAACAAACAAACAAACAAACAAATTGTGTACCTATAGATTATAGTGATCAGTCAAAACAGAGGTAGTGCACTAAAAATTGTCGGATTGGTGGTTTCTAGGCGGGCTGTTGCATTGGAAAGAGCGCTGTCCTTTGGATGGACATGAAGCTGGATGTCCTGTCTGGTAGCATGGATCCTGTGGATGTGGAATCCCACAAAGTCCTGGATGAAGACCACCCTGCGGTCCGAAATGTCATGCCTCCGGGGCAGCTGTACATCCATCCAGTCGTTGGAGCCCCAATTTTTTTTTTTTTTCAATATGGATCTCCCAAACTACAGGCGCCATTTCTGTGTCCGTGAGATCCCTGTAATCACTTTGTGTATAATCATAGTGCTGCATTGCCAGAAAAAGAAAGGAAAGATCAAACGAAATGACTACAGAGGGTCTGTGGAGGCGCGTCCCTTGTTCAGCTGTCGCAGCTGCCGCGGCATTTGCAAGTCAAAATCACGAAAGGAAAAAATAATCACACAGGGCGAGCAAAAGAATATGTAAGGACCGCCATTTCTAATCAACACGCGGCCATGTCGGTTCGACAATCATATTGAACGGATTTGAATTAATCAGGAGCACATCAAAGCGACGTCACCCGCGACCGCTCCCCAAGATGACGACTGTAATTTTTTCAGGTCATAACCTGCAGGAGATCCGTTTCCAAAGCAAACCTAATTGTTTTCCTCGGTGAGACCACTCCCCCCCCCACCCCAGCACCCCTCCCAACCAACCAACCTCCCCGCCTTCATCACTTTTCCCCATTTGTCCTTTGTCCGACTTGTGCCTTAAAACTTCCAAACCTGGACCGTGCGGACATTCCTTCCACCATTATGCATGGCCACGACCACAAAACGCAAGTGGTTCATCGATTATATTTGCTATTCTGTTTGAGCAATTCACAGGGACTCATTGACAGAGTGTGTGATGCAGAGGTAGCAATAACTCACACGCACACCTATACCACACACACACATGCGTGTGCCAAGACTAGACCAGCGGGAAGACCGTACCAATTGGAAAATCACAGAAATTATCCCATCCCTGGACCTCAACACAGGGTATTTTTTTTTATTTTTTTACAGGAGCGAGGTAGATCTGACAGTGGGACAAACATCAAGGGAATGAACAAACTGGATAAAAGGTTAGGGAGGAGAGGAGGAAATCATGAAACTTGGCAAATTAGACGGTTGGGTTAACAAGGGTCAAAGGTGATAATAAAGATCATGGGGACAGAATTGGGGATGATAAGAGTTTGGTGGTGCCTTGCTTACTTGTAGACCTGAAAGGAAGAGTGAGACGGAACAGATTCTGGAAGGCGGTTCCATGGATGGGAGAAGTGAAGAATAAAGGAGTTGAGGTGTGCAGTCAGCTTGGATTTTGGAAGTTTCAGCAGAAGGGGTTTAGTGGAAGAACGCGTGCATCCTGGAATACTTATGGAGGGTCAGAAGACTGAGAGCAGAGCGAGCAATATTGGAGAATAGACAGTGGACAACAGACACACCACCGACCTGTCTGTGATATGAGAACTACAGACCGTGTACTTTGTCCTCATCACGAGAGAATACAATCATTTTGAGGGCTTTAGATTCCACGGGATGCAGGACAGACGAATGTGATGCTGGTGTGCCGGACAATAGAGGTAAGGATCGCCCCTTCATCCCTACTCAGTCCCTCTGGGGAGCACATGTTCTTCCAGAGACCCTGTCTCCTGGGTAACTCCCAAAGTCCAGGCTCATCGTACACCTGCGCTACCTTATTCCACTCTTTCCCTGCTTGTGGAACATCCTTGTTCAATTAGTCCAATCCCACTGTTTGCTCCAGGCCTTCAAGTCGGCAGCACCACACCACCTCAGGTAATCCTCTATCCCAACTCATGATCTTTTGTACCCCCATTAACCATACCCTCACCTCTCCCCATCTATTTAGAGGTTTCTCTGTTTCTTATCTTCCTGTTCATTCATCCCCTGTTGAGTCTGCGTGTTGACTTCTACCTTCTGCCACCT
>CM068968.1:68555328-68600779 GCA_035128595.1 Eptatretus atami | reverse complement strand
TACTCCATGTATACAGGTAACTCCAAACAAGGAATATGGCTGCAAGAACTGTCAAGTATTGGCCTACTCAAGTAGCACGCGGACGTTGGGCCCATATTGACCATCAACGTCATTTGGTCCGTCGGACCAATGTTATCACAATGTTGGATGGCTGTTTAACACCACATCCCGCCAACGTTGACCCGACGTTGGAGATCATCTCGTGACCTTTCCGACCTTCACCGATCTGAGCCCAACGTCGGTGTGCTATCTGGGTTGTGCGACATATCAACTTCCAAAGGCAAATACACGAACAGGACAGTTAATTTTACGTCCCTATCTTAAGGATGACTGGAGCTGCACCAGATGGCGAGTTTTCGTTAAGTGGGCGCGTATTGGGGATTGGCCCCGGATGATCCCAATCGATGCCGAGTACCTGTCCTGCCACTGCTACATTTGCAGTGAGGACAATGTTTCCACCACGCGTGCGGAACGGAAAGAGGGGTTCAACAATTGGTTCACTCCGTCTGTCTAAAAAACATCAGTTGATAAATCGAGGAACAATTTTATTTAAATTTATTGTTTTATTGTGAACACGAATCGGAAAACCAACCTGTAGTTTAACAGTACTTTGACTCTTAATTCATCCCGATCGCACATGCGCAGAGAGAATTGGGATAATTATCACAAAATTGAAATTCATTACAAACAGCAAACGTACTGTTTTTTAATGACGTCATAAAGGACACAAACAACAGGCATGAAAACTAATGTAACGTTTTAAATAAGGCGACGTGAAAGACGCCGCGTCAACGGCCGTAAACTTCCGGGGAAAAAAAACAAAGCTAGTTGCATTTTTCTAAAATTTTTTATTTTATTTAAATTCAATGATATACTTTAACACGAGAACACACGTCACCTTTTTGACACTTTCAAAACCCTTTCGTTTAGCAGAATACGCCGTAATATTTTGTCCAAGTCGGCAATCTCGACCAATCAAATTTGCCGCTCTCCAGACCCCGCCCACGTCCCTTTTTTTTTCTCAAGTCTGTGTGGGGTAAGGTGTTCTATGAACTCTCTAGTATTAAATGTTTTCAAGTTACAACAGTTAATTATTTGTAGCGTAGCAATGACTTTACGTTTTGATCAATGAGACTTTACCAAATAAGGACAACCGAACGGTGTTTTTAAAAAAAGACTCCAAAGTATGGAGATCAGGGGAGGACTAGTCACACTCCACATGTTTCGATCTCCTCCAAACTTCTAAACTTGTGATGCAATCCGATGACCGAAGATGGCGGTTGAAGCATGATGTCATCCCGCAGGGTGGTACCTACCTGGAAGACCGGTCAGATTAAGACAAGGACATAATGTCGTAGGCAGTCTCAGGAAGTTGTTTAAACCACCAGGGACGCTGGTTGAACAATCAGTGGGGGGTTCCTGGACGGGACTTTCCGGTCCGGTCTCAAAACTTGTTTCTGGGACTCCTGTGACTCCTACGAGTGGTCACATGTGAACCCCAGGCTCATGATGTGAACAACCCATGTTTGAATCCCACATATCCTACTTGGGTGCAACGATGGCTCGTTGGTAAGGACACTGGATTGACATCGCTGGGGTTGTGGGTTCAAATCCAGTTTCAGCAGGTCTAGTTGGTTTTGGTGAGAATGGTCTCGTCACCATTGGATTGTCAGTAAATATGTTACGGATTTGGAAGCCTTTTGCACACAGACAGTCAGCAGCCCCCGCAGTTCAGTTATTTCGATAGGTGTGTTTATAGTTAGGGTCCCGTCCCTATGTCTAATGGGAATTTCATGTGTGCGCTGCGGGTTTCTTTTGTAGTCAGGTTTTATACATCTTCAACTCAACGCTTCACTGCTTCGCACCATCGAGGCTATTGTCCACGTGCGCTCGACCACAGACGTGAGCGGAGGTTTCCTCACCTCAGAGCTCCGACTCCGCCCAGGAAAGGAGGGGGTTCCCCCCTGTCCAATCAGGAAGCTCACCACCTCAAGGCCGAATCCGCCTTAGCCAGATGGAGTGTTCGGCGCGACCAATGAGGGGAGGCCACTGATCGCCCGACAACCCCTCGTCCAATCAGGAGGCGAGTGGCCGGAGAAGAGAAAGAGTAGAGTGGTTGTCAGGACCAGAGTACTGCAGTCATCGTGGCCTATTGCTTTTGGTCTGTCGTGGTGGCTTGGTGTCGGTCGTGGTCTGCGGTCTTTTGCGGGGGCTCCTCGTGGTGGTGGTGGCCGAGCAGCCAGGGTCGTGGGCCCATGGATTTCGGGACGTGGGTTGGAGTCCGGTGTGCCCACACGAGACGGGATGGTACCCGGCCAGGCTCTCGTCCTCAGCTCGCCTTTCCCTCCTGGGCTGAGGGGCCGAATAAAGACCCATGGGGTCCATTTCTTTTGGGTGTGTGTATGCGTGCGTGCGTGCGTGCATGGTGCCAGTCTGTTAAGTAGAATTGTATGTGTTTTCTTTCTATTGTGTTTTCTATTGAAATTAGGCAATTAACCCTACCCCACGCCGTCAAAATATTGGCGACCACGGTCCGCTAAGGGACCCGTGACCTTTCGGACTTATCCGAGAGTCACGACCTAAATTCCGGGGTGTTCGGTGGAGACGACCCTACTGCTCCCCCTCGTGGTTGTTTATCGCCACCGAACCCCGGCCCACAACAAATGTACCCAGCAGGTTCATGAACGACCTTCAGGGTGGAATAACCTGCCTGTGATGCTAGTCCACTCATTATGGTTTACCCTTATCTCCTTCCCTTGTTACCTCCGCTATCGATGGTAGACGGAGGTTACGTTTTCACCCCTGTCTGTTTGTCTGTCTAGCTGTGAGCAGGACATCTCAAAACGTTGTGGACGGATTCGGACGACACTTGGTGGAGAGTTTGGATTTGTGACGAGGACGAAATGATGAGATTGCCCTCTACCGAGTGCCGCTGTAGTTCCACAAGAGGTCATTCTGAATGACTATCGGTGCGTACCCTGCCCCGTACTTCCGACATAAAAAGCAAAATAAAATTGTCTACCAATGTCCTCCTTCATGTGCAGCCTGTGGTTGCTGGTTGCATCATCGGTTGAGGGTGCAGCTCTGCTGCTGATGAAATTCCCCCGTTACCAATACACTGGAACTCATTTAATTGATCTCAGAAGGATGACGGCCTGAGTCAACCCCACCTGGTGCTAATTCAACAGACAACATGGCTCAAGCTCAAGACCCTCAGGTCCCAAGCCAGCCACCCTAACCACTAAGTACTAAGCCAACACCAGGCTTTACTCATGTCCTGAAAATTCATGTGAAAGTAGATATACACTGATGTCTACTAAAGTAGTCGCCCTACAGGTGATTGATTACCTGTACAAGCTCCTCCGCAAGCCTTGATCCGATTCCGATGCACCGTACGCTTTACAGAGCGTTCGTGCTGCCGAAGGAGTTTCTGGCTTGCTTTCTTGACTGAGTGGCTTGCCATTGCCTTCCAGCCTTCTCTTCCCATTCTCGGCTACGAGCCTTAGATCGCTGTTAAATAAATAAGGACCGGAGAGAGAGCTCCTGGAGGGCTGGTATCACATATCAAATCCCCTAACGTATTTGTAGACCATTATGAGCAGAGCCGTTGAGCCTTCAAATTTACCTGAACCAGTGAAATAAATGACATAACCACCCTCTTGTCAGGTCTTGCAGAGCTCTGAGGATAGATAGTTTCCATGATGTAAAAAAAAAAAAAACAATTCTTCCTTTTCACTCTTCCGTTCCAGATGCTGTGTGCTTCGTCAAACCGAAGATGCACATCTCGAGTTGTTGATAAAACTTGAACCAATGTTATCTCTTCGTTGCTCCCACCATCGCACGGATACATTACATTCTCCTCGGGCTTCGGACCCTCGGGGTCTTCGTACCTTGCTACGTTCGAGGCCTCCTTCATGCCAAATCAAATATCTTCGCAGCTGCAGAAAAACATCTTCGACGGTATATTGATGCTTCAAATCACTCGGAATGTGGTGTCAGGGGGTCGGAAGATTGCACACTGTTGATTCAATGAGAAAAATGTGCTGAATGGCTTTCTCCACTCGACGTTGCTATTGGAAGGGTCTATCTTTCGTTTGACGTTTGCATCGGGACCAACCGCATCGGATGTCGTGCGTTCGAGGAGGATGGCACCGAAGGTCCAGTGCTTGATGAGAACTATCTGCCGCATGGCCCATCGGCGTTCCCATCTGACCTCCTAACGCCGTGATCCCAGGTTATATAATCCCACATGGTGTGTTCCGTTGTTTATTGTCTTCTGGTGACCCAGTGACCTTCTGCACGCAATTTTCCACCCAAGGTCTTCCATATCGGCTTTTAGCCCCTTGCACACTGTTGAAGTTAAATGGTTCGAGCATTTAGATGGATTTCAATTCGGGTGCCAGTGCAAACCGTCGCAAAGATGGTCCGTATTCATTAGTCCACGCAGCTGGTGTCAGAGTCCACCTCATGGGGTATATAGACTTTACAAATGAGATACTTCAGTTTCGATGATGTCCGAAAAAATTTTTAAAGATCAGATAATATTGGTACGCAACGACAACGAGATATCTCCCGAATGAAGACCATGGAGGTCTGAAGCTCCGTCGTGACTCTTTGCATGCGGTCAAGAGAGGCTTCTTCAGTGCATTGCCCAACAAACTCCACTGCCCCCTCTGACCATACAGATTGAACTTTAACTCGTCTGAGAATATAACTGAGTGCCACCGATTTTATCCAATCGGCATGCTCCAGAGCCCTTTTCTGCCGTGCCATCCACAAGGAGATTCAGGACACTATGCCTGCTCACACATGGCCAGCCCAGCATGGTCCTCTTCGACTCGCTTAAGATCAGTTGAGGCTGCTGCTCTCTAACAGAGGCAAAGACACTTCAACTTTCATTCAAACTCCTGCAATTGTAAAAGCAGAATCGTATTGGCTCCTGGATAGAAACTTTGAATCGCTGCTCGATGGAGGACTGCTCTTCCCTTTGGGTGGCGCTCCTGCCCAGGGAGACCGGAGTGGTAGAATGGCAAGGGGGGGGGGCAGAATGTTATTTGAGGGCAATCATTCAATGAATAAAAATTAAAACAATATAAAATAAAATAAACAAAAAAAACCATATCCTTCCCTTTATTGATCTGGGGTGGAAGATAAATATCTCGAGATAAACAGCAAGTTAGAAATTGAAGTAGAAATCGAGGCCGCAAATCGAATTAAAATGTGGCATACGAGTTACACAAACATTATGACATCACAATCAAAACGGAAGTGCTTCAGTCGTTGTTGCGCACGCACACGAAAAGGTCCCAAAAGGTGATGACGCCCACCTGCAGTAAAATTATTTTAATTAAACGTGATACTGAGAATTATCAATTTAGTGGTAGTGTACTGCAAAGCACTTATCGTTATGTTACGTAAGTCGATGGCAGCTGTCGGCTTGTCAGGTAGCGTCAATCGCTGCCAGGATACATTTAGTGTATTATTGCAATGAAAATTCACTAACTATAGGACAAATTGGAATTGGTGAATGCTTTTGAGGAAATTTCGAGGTCTGCCTCCTCCGAAAGGCTCCGAAAGACTTGCAAGGCCAAAATTATTGGCAGTCTAAGGTTATGATGCATTTTTGAAACCTCTTGCACTCTCTGTTAGTCCAGCAATGTCGTCAAACCTTTTCGGGAATCCGCGTGATTACACACTTTCTGCCTTTCCCAACCGCCCCTCCTGGCAA
The DNA here is from genome assembly GCA_035128595.1 of Eptatretus atami. Lineage (NCBI taxonomy): Eukaryota > Metazoa > Chordata > Myxini > Myxiniformes > Myxinidae > Eptatretus > Eptatretus atami. Next base: position 68,595,051 of record CM068968.1, on the reverse strand, counting down.
AATGCAGCATCTTATACACCATCTTATTTAACACGTCCAAGTTCTGCAAAACCGGAGGTTCGTGGAAGCAATAAGAAGGCGATTTGTGTTCTACAGTATTAAAGTATAAAATTACATTGGAGTAAAATAAAGATTGCAAAAGTCGTACAAATAAATAAATTCCGGAAGTTTACCGCCATTGACGCAGTGTCTTGCACGCCACCCGATTTAATACATTGAATTAGTTATTCACGCCTGTTGTTTGTGTCCATTATGACGTCCTTAAAAACAGTGTTTCCTGCTTGGAATGATTTTCGATTTTGTTTGACTGCCAGACAGGCAGACAGGAGTGAAGAAATTATCTCACTCTTCTGTGTGCATGTGCAATCAGGACAAATTCAGTCAAAGTACTGTTAAACTGCAGGTTTGTTTTCTGATTCATTTCGAGAGAAATCCACCCCCTTCCTCCCCATGGATGCCAACTTATGGGGTTTGTCCGTGCTCTATCTTCTAAATGCTGAGCGTGAAACGAGGAAGCAGCATGTACCATTTAAAAAGTCTTTGGGACAACTCGTCCAGGGTTCAAACCACCGACCACACAGACTCAGAGTGGATGTTCTAACCACAATTCCACAGTTTATTTTATTATGTTTAATTTTTTTAAACCGAGTCTTGTCCTGTTTCACATTAACGAACAAATATTTACGAATTTAAGGGGAAAAAAAAGTTTAAATAGCAAAATGATGAGGTCTATTTTAGAGATATCAAATTCTCTGTTGGAAAAATCTCTTTGGCTTCAGTACCTGGATCAGTACCTGTGGGATGATTGGCATCTCCGCATCACCCGTCTTTTCTGCCTCTAGCATTTGCCACCAATTGTTTAGGAAAAAAAAAGCAAAGACCCTCATCCAACCCCTTATCCCCCACGGCATACCCCGTCTGTCGATAGTATGGTCACATCTAAAACCTTGTGAGTGTGTATCGACAACTCCTTGGAATATGACAGAGTGTCACCCCGTGTACTCGTCGTCAAAATAATCGGAGTGTGCTTCGGGCGGCGCGATAATTGGGGGTTTGAGTCCCATCTATGGTGATGGAACATCGTGGAACTTCCCCTGCTGAGAGCAAACACGAAAGAACTGATGAGATGGCAAAGTCAGAGCGCAACATAAGAAGCGGAATACTGAGACGGAAAACATACTCTTCGAATTATAGAGGATTCGGACTCTGTTTCTTCTCGTGCACGCAGGTGAGAAAGCAGCAATTACCGTCTCACTGAGTGTCAGCTCTCACTGAGTACAAAGCTCTGGCTTTCGAGGCCGGACCGTCTCCTGAATGATGGTGGGCGATTCACCTGGCTATTAAGGCTCGGCTGCCCACATGTTCTGTGGCCTGTGTAGTCGTTAAAAATAAAACAGCCGGAACAAAACTGTAAAGCCGGTAGTTCCGAAGTAGAAAACCTCTCCAACACACGTGGCTGGCACTCCATACCACAGGTAGAAAGACTGTAGGTGGCACGCTAATTGGACAGGTGCAACTTGCAGACTTGCTGCCAACTGCGCGGCATTAAGACGATGTTCAAGAAAATGACGGATCTTTGAGACACGCCAGTTTCTGTGTGAGACGAGAGAATAGCGGAGGAATTAGGAGGTCATGAAAGGTCAAGTGTTGCATGTTTGTATCGACATATTCAGCAGGAATAAAGTAGAACATATAGACTCCATTGGTAAGGAGCAAAGCTGCCCCACGATGCCGACAGAATTAGCTTCAAATTCGAAAATTTCTAACTGTGCTGTCATTATCATGAGATCACCCAGTTGTGATTGAGCACGAGGCTGAAAGCCAAACAGGTGGATCATGACACACCGAGGTCGAGAAAACGTATTCCTTTACCTGGCAATCCATCCATCCATCCATCCATCCATTGGGACCGTACTCTGTGCAGAGCGTTGGAGCTGCCTAAGCAATCTCCTTGGCTATTGGACACAATCCTGGATGGGTCGCCACTCCGACACAGGATACCAGCAAGCTGGCACTCATTTTGCCGACCTCGGAAGGATGGCAGGCAGAGTCAACCCCACCTGGTATTAATTCAACAGCCAAGTGGAATTTGAACTCAGGATCCAAGGATCCCAAGCCCACCACCCGGACCATTAAGCCAACACCAAGCATACCTGACAACCACAAAGAGGAGATTTGCAGGTACATGATTCAAAAGGGGCGACACCGTCGTGCAGGTGCGAGGAAGCGTGCAGATTTAAGACCCCCTTCTTACCTAGAACGACGACGCCAAAGAAAACAATAACTGTGGAACAATAAAAAAAATTATTCCAGTGTCAACTAAGGTGAGGCAAGATGTACCTGGAAAGATAATAAGGAGGAGGCCATTTTTGACCAATCAAAACCTATACTATGGTTGCCAACTTATCCTTTCAAATTGTCCTTCTATCCTTTAAAATGGTATGTGCTGCTTCCTTGCTTGATGCTCAGCATTTGAAAGTCTTTGGTATGACTCAGCCTGGGCTTAGAACCAGAACCACCAACCACCCAGGCTTAGAGCAGTTGCTCTAACCACCACATCACTTAATCTGGCAAATCACTGAAGTAACCTCCTCAGTAACCTCCTTGTTCTGCATTCTAAATGTAGGCATAATAGGGCTTTCTGGCTGAGGGTTTAGCAGGTAATTTCAAATGAAAAATGTCCAATAATGGCCCACTCAAAAGGACCAAAGATGGGGGAGGCCATCTTGTCCCACATTACTCTGTGAATGGAGTTTGTCACACCAGAATGATAACCAAGATGATACTCTCCAAAGCGATTCTCCTCTTGCTGTAATGAGAAAGGTAAAGGCTTCCGGCCAACTGGTGGCTCTGTTGTTGTGTAACGTCGGTACCAAGACGGAGGAGCAGCTGTACGAGCAACTGATCTTCGACTTTCAGAAGAACCCACTATTTACTCCGCATCCGAAGCAAAAAGCAGGGTTGAGCATTTGGTTCTTTTTGTCTGTCTGTTTGTCTACAAACTTCAAATTATGATCAAGGAACAACTTAATTTCGATCGAATGTTTTATTTTGAACACAAATCGGAAAATTAATCGGAACATGAACCTGTTGTTCAGCAGTCCTTTGGCTCTGAGTTCGTCCCGATCGCAAATGCGGCAGAGAAGAATGAGATTTTTTTTTTTCTTTCACTCTGTCTGTCTATATAGCAGTTAAACAAAATTGAATATCATTCCAAACAGGAAACTTACTGTTTGTAAGGATGTCATAAAGAACACAAACAACAGGCACGAACAAGCTCGAATGAGCTAAGATCCTCGTCCTCTTAATGATGACGTCATAAAAACGAATATGACGTCATTGTGATGTATCAGGTTTGCGATAAATTATCTGTGCTAATGCCGGCTCGATTCCCGCAAACAAAATTCAACAGCTTGTCTAGTTTCGGAGATAATGGTATAGGCGATTTCCATTAGCGGCGATATTATGACGTCAACTTTTTTTCTAGGAAGAATTTCCAAAATCGGAGATGGTTACTGCCTGTGCGTGGACTTTTCTGCATATACATGGCAAGTTTCAAGAAGATCCGATGAAAACTCTGGGTTGTGAAACAAAAAATGTCAAAAATTAGGAATGGCGTCATAAGAATTGATTATGACGTCATAGTGATGTATCATATGTGCGGTAATTCATCTCTGCTAATGCCCTGTTCGATTCCCGCAAACAGAATTCAAAAAGCTTGCCTAGTTTCGGAGATAATTTTTTAGGCGATTTCCACGAGCGGAGATATTTTGACGTCATAACTTTTTTTCTAGGAGGAATTTTCAAAATCGGAGATCGGTACTGTCTGCGCAGGGTATTTTTACATATATATGCCAAGTTTCAGGAAGTTTCGATGAAAACTGTAGGCTGTGAAACAAAAAAGTCCACAAGAACAACAACATGAGTAAGACTTGGAGATCCTCCACGAAGATCTAAAAAAATAACGTGTTAAATAAGGTGGTGTAAAAGACGCCACATCAACAGCGGTAAACTTCTGAAAAAAATTCTACAACCTTAAAATATTTATCTCATTTAAATGTAATTATACACTTGAACCTGTAGAACACAAATCACCTTTTCGAAACTTTCAAAACCCTTCCGTTTAACAGTACTTGGACAAAATATTACGGCATTTTATGTCATCTCGACCAATCAAATTTGCCGCTCATCGACCCCGCCCACGTCCTTGTTTCTCAACACTGTGCAGGGTAAGGTGTTCCATGAACTCTCTAGTTTACATCAACTCTCATGTCTTCTTTAAAAAAAACGTTTTATATTTATGACAAGCACCCATTATCATATCACTCGACTCCTACTCCTCCATCCCATACTACTCGTACTACTACTACTACTACTACTCCTCCTCCTCACCCTCCTCTTACACCTTTTCTCCAACAAAAGCAACATTTGAATATCCTCACCACAAGGCACCATCTTGAAGGAAGAAGGAAGCGGTGTTGATCGATTCAACACGTGCAAAACAATATGTTGAAGCACCCTTCCACCGTTGTGCGACCGCACCTTAACAGGTCGATAGTTGTCGTTATTGTCATCATCAATTCAGGTGTGACTGGGACATTAGACTGGTGAAAGAGAAGAGCAAAAAGAAAAAGATAAAGCAAGTCAGAAATGAAAATGCAATAATCGCAAACAAGTCTGATAAAACTGACTGCGAGGACAAAAAGCGTCGCAAAGCGGGGTTAAGCAATTGGTTCACTCTGTCTGTCTGTCCGTCTGTCTGCAGACGTAAGTGCATGATCGAGGATTTACTTAATTTCGATTGAATTAAATATTCGATTTAATATGGTGTAACCACACACAGGAGGAACTCATCAAGAATGTCATAAAGGACACAAACAACAGGCACAAAGAACGAATTTAACGTGTTTGATATGGTGGTGTAAAAGACGCTGCATCAACTGCGGTTAAATTCCCAAAATATCTTTATTTTAATTTTAATTGAATTGTATACTTGAACACACCCTTCAATTGTATTATACTTCAGTTTAGGTGCTTGTACAAAACAATAAGGCATTTGACGCCATTTCAACAAATCAAATTTGCAGCTCCAACAACAGCTTGTTGGGGAATATCGAGATTCAGACAAAATTGCGGCCCTGAGAAAACAGACCGTACTCGGAATCGCAAAGCAAGAGTTGAAAAGACCCTTCGCATGTCCTTTTTCGCAAGACTGTGTGGACTAAGGTGTTCCATGATCTCTAGTTTAATAAATGGACTGATTCCGTTGGCTCCAGCTCAAGCGGATGTGCCGCAGCAGACGCTGGAGGTACAAAGGAACGTCGCATTTCTATTCACACAGGAAAAATGTGATATACTATGGCTTGGGACGGAAGTTTTCCCAAACTCTTTATTCCCAAACTTTTGTGTCGCCGCTTTGACTCCTTGGGGCGCCTTGCGTGGAGGCGAGTTTGATGGAGAAAGCCTCCCAAACGCACATGTCCCCCCTCCTCCCCTTTCCTTTCCTTTTCCAATCCACCAGGGCCCGAGTTAGCAAACGAATGCTCAGACAAAAGTCCTAGGAAACCCCCAAGCGGGAGACTTTATCATACACTTCCCGGATTATTCCAGTGATTTCTTTATGTTAATTGTTCCACGTGAGCTAAGCCCCATCTATGAGCTGTCCTATTTTCCTTCAAGTAATTCAATTCCCCACCCCCTTAACCCCCCCCCCATAAAGCCTGCAGGCATTTGACTGTACTGGTAGTTGTAAAAGCGTGTTTTCTTGGCTGTGAAAAATACTTTAAGAAAATTTCTCACATTCCAAGGTTAACCCCAAGTAATGTTCAAATGAATTCCGTATAACGGGCCCATTGCCCGTAGCGTCATGCGGCTAAGGGTAGGTGCTACATAATTCAAACCAGGCAGACGCTGAGGTTAGAGCAAGTTATTTTCTTGGGATTGAATCTCTGCATCAGCAATAGCAAAAAGCTTTTCCAGAGCTCCCGGAATTTCCTTTGCAGCTACGGCTGGGTGGTCTCATCAAAAGACCCCAAGTGCTTTCATAATTCACAATTCTCTCACCCAGCCCCCACCCGGTCCCTCTCTCTCTCTCTCTGCTCACACACTCTCCCGAGAGATCACAGCTTTGGTGTTGTGTTAAAAACTGATCCTGCGAACTATCTCTGAGCTTAATGAAGATATATTGTGACGATAACGCACAGTTATTGGAATGAAATGACACCTGAAGTTAGAAGGTGAGATGGAGCAGTAGCAGGTGTGGAACCACCATCCTTGAGTAAACCGTTCTCAACATCTTGGGGGCCACCATTGACCAGAAGCTCAATAACGAGTCAGTGAAATCGACACTGGAGCTTTGAGATCAGGACAAGGTTGGGGGCTCTCCTCTTGACCCCCCCATCGAGAACTCTCTGCCATCCACAAGGCTTGAGGTCAGGAGTGTGTGGAGTACTCGGCACTCGCCTGGATGGGAGCATCTGAAACAACACTTGGGAAGCTCAAATTTATCCAGGAGAAGCAACTCGCATGATGGGCTCATGGTCAGCAGCTCAAGTCTCTCTCTCTCTCTTTATGGGAGTATGGTGTAACCACACACAGGAGGAACTCATCGAACCCATCACCGACAACACATCCCAGTATAAACACAGAAAGCATTTTTATGGGAGTCCATCTACATAAAAGTTGCACATCATGTAGCATTGAGTCTTTCATGACCAATGGGTCTTATACATGGAAAGGTCCAGTGAGCACCCGTACAAGCAAGAAAGGGATGTTATCATCGCCTTTTCAAACCAACAATCTGTGCTAATTTGGTGCACAATGGCTCTTCGGTAACCATACCTTAATACCTGTAAGCACACTTCGATGTATCAGTCGGGCCATGCTAAAAAGAAACAATGCCAATGGGAGGACTTCATTATCATCTACATGCCATTTAACGCAATACATGCCTCGGTATTTTATCGCTCTATTACTCCAAGCACATTTTATTGCAGAATTATTTCAAGCAGATGGGTACAGTGTTATCTTATTATGAGGACACTGGACTGACACCCCTGAGAATGTGGGCTCACATCCAGCTGATGGCAATGGTATAAGGGATTTGGATTTTAATCTTCAATAAGTCGAGCAGCTAATTTCAGGAGCAGAGGAATTGTGACGCCACCAGTTGGTTATCGCTAAAAAAACCCAGGTGGGTCATTGATGAACTTCAAGGGTGAGATAATATGCCTGCCTTATCTGGTGTGCTCTACTTCGTGTCTATACCTGTGATGCAAGTCCACACGTTGTGCTCCATTCTTATTCCCTTCCCTTGTAAACGAGAGGTTGTTCTGAATGACTATGGGTGCGTCCATTCTTTAACAAGTCTTCTCTCTCTTTAAAACACATATGCATACATCTCTAATACTAATAAATGTCTGTGTATGTGTGTATATTAGTGTGGGTGTCTCCTCCATAACTCCAAAACCATGAAACCTAGCATCGTGAACCTTTGCATTCATACTAAGAGAACTCCAGGTGAGTGCAAGAGTGAAAATTGGGTGTTTTGGTTAATTTAAACACCCTTTTTGAAGATAATTAATGGCCTTATTTAATTATATCATTTATCGAGGCGGTGTTATGCTTGCTCACCTCGCTGTCCTTCGCTGTGGGTCTTGATTCGCCAATTTTTTTTTGGCCTGCTCAACAATGCATTGACTTGGAACAGGCCACAACAGTTTCTTAACGATAGTTTTTGTTTCACTTTCCTCACTCATATCATTGAATGCCTGATCATCATACCTACGAATCAATGGATACATTGCAGTGCTTATGAACGCCCGGAAACGCCAGCGTTCATGTCTTTATTTCATTTCCGCGCATGCTATAACCTCAAAAACGTCTTCATCTCAGCCGAACTTCAAAATTTAAACTTCTTTATTGACTTCAGCAGCGGTTCTGACTGCTAAAAAACATAGGGTTCATTTGTCCAAATTCGGACATTGCTTGAGATTCCGTGCATCAACGGGGGCATGGTGTTTATATAATGAATCGGCGATCGCTAATCGCTTGCCAAGCCAGCTTTTCCTAATCAACCATTTTGTTGGAGTGCTGGCTTGAGTGCTTAACCCACTTGGCAAGCACTCTAAAATATTCACACTGTCACCACTCGACGCACCGTCAGGCGGTGATTCGCTCGCTGAAAATGTGAAATTTCATTTTGCATCACATTTCCCCTTTTTGTGCGATCTTCTTTCTTATTACGACCCGTCACTTTGGCATAGATAGATACTGTTGAGAATTCGCGCCCGCCGGCGTGCGAACGGCCACGCAACTCGAATCGCGGCACGTCGCCCACGGACGGACAATTCAGTCGTGACCCTGTCGGACCAACGCCGGGAGCTAGTCACGGGTGGGGGTTTAAACTCACCACGATCGTGCCAATTGCCCACCCGCGCAGGATAGGGTTGCTCGCCAAATTCGATCTACCTAAGTACCTGCGCGAATGGTAGACCGGGCGATCGTACCACGCCACAGGTCGACTCCGGACGCGAGCCGCTTGGGCGGCCCGTTCCGTACTATCGGATAACCGAGCGGTGTTATCGTCGGCCTCGACGGTTCCGATTACTTACCGGATGTTGCACCCACTACGAACCCCTTACTGAAGCAGGATGGAGATTCAATTAGAGAAAAGACGAAGCGAAACGGGAAAACAGTTCACACAATACACATTTATTTCCCGGCACACGGAAAGCACGTATATACAGCCAGTCAAAATGCACATAAAGCAACCAAAACAATAAAAGCAACAACGACGCAGAGTTAATACCGACTACGCGCACACACGGCAACACTTATACAGTTCTACTTCACAGAGGTGCCAACAACATTTACACAAAAGCAAAGGAAAGAAGCCACCCTCATAGACAAGGAGGCAGACAGGCCTGTAGGCCAAATGTGCGCGTGACCTGGAGAGCGGCCAGGTCCGCGGGACCGGGGGTCCTACCCGCGTCCTCGTGACGTGTTGGCGGGCGAGCCGCAAATGTGGCCGCGCGGCTGTGCCCCGACTCCGTGCTCCTTGGCGGGTTTCGTTGGCACCACGTGTGGGGTGGGGGGGGGAACGGGGCCCTTTTGCACTATCTCAGCGCGGGGGAAAGGGAGTTGTTGATGCCCTGGGGGAGGGGAGTGGCTGGCTGGCTTGGGTCCCGCGACGAGACGAGCGATCCCACACCGCAACCTCGTCGCCGTCCTTCTTGCCTCGGACCCGAGCTCCCTTGCCTGCAGTTCCAACGCGCGCACTCCACTTCTTCCAGCCAACTCTCAAATCTCAACTCCGTCCCCAACGCTCAACGCTCACGCTCCTCGCTCAAGCTCCAACTTCTCTCACAACCAACTCTCGACGACCCTCTCCAGGCAACTCCAAAACCCAACTCTTCCTGCAACTCTTCTCAGTTCCGCACTCTCCTGACCCGACTCTTTTTGATTCGCCTTGGCTCGCCTTTTTATAGGCGGCAGGAGAAGCCAATATGCAAATTTTAGGATCAGAACGCGCTGGAAGCGGGGCCACGCCGCCCCCCCCCCGGTCAGCCATTGGTCGGGCAAAAATGGGCGTGAACCTCTCCTGATCCTAAAATTTGCATATACGGACTTCACATACACACGCTTGGAGGCGGGGCCAAGCCGTCCCGCGCTCGCCAATTGGACGGAGGAGAAGTGGCGGTGTAGCGTTTTTGATTCGAATTTTCCCCTCGAAAGGCCGCCATTCGCCCTCGCGGCTCGGTGGCGCTCGCACCAAAAAGCCGAACGGGCCCGAGACAGCCCGACATTCAGTGTTCACAGGTGGTGGCGGAATGGCCGTAGAAGAGAGAGGTGAAGGTGGTGAGGCGTTGATGGTTATGGTTGCCGTTTGGGAATGGCGGTGATGCGATGATGTGGGAGCGTAGATGGTGGCGGTGCGCTGGTTGTTGTGTGATGGCGGTTGAGACGTGGTTGGTTCAAAATAAAGATAGAACAGAAAAAATGGCTAACTCAAAGCGTCGCAGCCGGATGAATCACATAAATTCCCTCTATACAACGGGTTTGGGCTAACTACACATGTACCTATGAAGATATCTCACCTGAGGCCCTTTATGGTGTAATGCGAATTCCACAGCCGTAACAATACATATAAAAAATTAAACGTTTCTTTTTTAAGTTTCTTCAACCGTTTCATTGGAGTGCTTGCCTTAATGGAGTGCTTAACATTTCCAGGCAGTTAGGAAGGCAAAATAAAGACAGCTTAGAGTGAGCGTTAGTTGATTACAATGAGTAAAAAATGTTTTCAGTTGTTAACAAGCGATGAATCGCCACATCACAGCAGGATAGCCGAGTGGAACGAACGCTCGCTCTAAGCTGTCTAGCCTGGGTTTGAATCCCGACCCAGCGATAAACTGTCATCCCGGTGTTTCACAGTCAGGGTAATTCATCAATGTGTGTGCATTATACTGGACATCACATCTACTGGAATCTTCTCCCCTCCTCACCCTCTCTCCCACCCCTCTCCCTCTCTCCCATTGCTCCCTGAACCCCCCCTCTGTTAAGTAGACTGACAGTTTAGTTTTGATTTGCCAGGTAGACAGCATGGCTTTTAAATCCTGCCGCCCAGTTTTATATACAGTAGAACCTGTCGGTTAAAAGAGAATGGTGCTGTTTGGGCGCTTTTTTATTGCCCTTCCCTTCCAATCCCCTCATGTTGCCTTCCTTTCCCATCCCCTCACACTGCCTTCCCATCCCCTCACACTGCCTTCCCTTCCCCTCCCCTTGTGCTGCCTTCCCTTCCCCTACCAAGCCAAGTGTTTTTGGCTTATTTTAGAAGCTTTGTGAGCCATTTTCGGTGACAATTCTTACCTGGTACGCACGATATGCATACACTGCCACATGACCGCTGTTGCTGGGGGTTTCTGGTTTCTGCACATGTGCACCGAGCAATCATTTTGAAAGTCACGTATTGGAGACGAAGTGGTGCGCATGCGCACATGACGTGTCATGTCGTGTTGCATTTATCAGGTCGGAAGGGCTTCCATTGTCATTATGTACTTCCTTCCATTGGCGGAATGTGTTACAATGTCCCATAGAAGACTTGGTGATGCCCAAAGATGGCAAATTATTGGGAAGAACAATGCTGGGATGTCCCATGATAAAATTGGACATCACCTTTACAAGGAATTTATAAGGAACTGGACGACCCGTGAACCCGTTGGGTGAACGTTGTGACAGCGATTGATGAAAAAAAATATTTCAAGAAAAAAAGAAAAAGATAGCTCCAGCAAACTATACTGCTGAGGTTGTTTGCATTGATCAAATTCTCCCGAAGAGTACTTGACGGAATCGGGAATTGATTTTTTAATAATTTTTTCTGTTGCCCGATTTGAACGAAACTTGATACTGCACACCGTAGGTGAATAGTGAGTAAGGTGGCCATAAAAGTTTTGCACTATCGTGTACCGTTTTGGCTGTATTTCGGGAACATACATACATATATACATACATGCATACATACAAGATGAGAGTTTTAGTAATATAATATAGATAGATTGAGGCGCAGGAGGAGGCCATTCTGCCCATCATGCCTGCCCCACACCAATATCAGATTTATTCAATCCGTTGATACCCCTTCCCTTCGTGTGCAGCCTTTTTGGCTGCTACACTGGTGCTCATTTCGCCGACCTCAGAAGGATGACAGGCTGAGTCAACCCCCTGGTGTTAATTCAGCAGCCAACGGGTCTTGAACTCAGGACCCAAGGATCCCAAGCCACCACCCTAACCACTAAGCCAACACCAGGCCAACCTTGGCTTCCATCTAACTGTTATCAGCAGACTGGTCCACAAACATCAACAAATCAATGATGTTAAAGATAAGCCTCAATCTCGACAACATTCCCGTAATGATAAAATGTGTGGAGCACGTGTTTAGAAAGATCTGGTCCCTCCCCTCGCTCAAGTGTTTGTATCTAAGCCCAACCTTTTCCTCTTCCCTTCATTCTTGAATCTCCCCATAGTCTATCTGTCCTTTTATGGAATTTCCTCTCCTAATAATCAATGAGCGTGACCCATGGCATGACCGTGGGGTCAGCCAAGGCCACCAGACAAGCCAAAGATGTGCTCTTATATGGACATCTGTCTGGTGGCGCAGTCCAATGAGCGCATCCCACGTGTCATCGGATGGGCCCCAGCAGGCATCCACCCTACAAAGGCATCCATTAAACAGTTTGAGGATTTATGCAGCTCTAAAATAAGTTATTACACTTAAAATAGCTACTTCCGGGTTTTAATTGCAATCTATGACAAACACAAAACCGCCCACTGCAAACGAGCAGTGTTCTAGCTGCTGCATTGCGACTCGTAGTATCAGCCAGCCACCTTTCTTTTCGCAAACACCTTGGGAAGGGAATCAATCTCCTTGGACACCATACTATTTGAGGTACAATGGCGTGAAGAGATCATCTTTGGCTAGAAAGATAGAACTCGAGAGATGGAGCGATCGAGAGATGGAATGTGATGAAATGGAGGACCAAGAAGGAAAGTAAAGATGACATGAGATAGAGATATAGAGCTCGGAAGATGGAGAGACAGAGATAGAGAGATGGAACTGGAGGTAGAGGTGATACGAGATAGAGATATAGAGCCAGAGAAAGATGGAGATAGAGAGATGGAGCTCGGGAGATGGAACTGGAGGTAGAGATGACATGAGATAGAGATGTAGAGCCAGAGAGACATAAGATGACAGAGAGATGGAGATAGAGAGATGGAACGAGGGAGATCAAGAGATGGAATGGGAAGTCAAGATGAGATCGAGATATAGAGCCAGACAGAGATGGAGCTAGAGATTACAAGTTGAAGGAATCCTTCAGCATGATATCTCTAACACTCAGACAGAATTTTTTTTCAAACAACCACTCATGGAAAAACTCGTACAGAGATGGAGCTACAGTCGGAGACAGATGGAGATAGGAAAGGTTGGAATGTAATCAAAGTCGGAGTGAGTGCACAAGGGGAGTTGGGGGTGTCACTCCTATAAATCACGAAACGTTGTAAAAGTGGTCCAAGAAGAATAATTTCTCTTGAAGCCATGCCATCCTCTTTGGTCGACCCTTTATTCCCGATCTGGGACAGCCAAGAGTGTGTGGAAATAAAGCTCTGCCTTTAGGCCAGGGATTAAATCTAGAAAAACATGCCATCAAAACGGTGCAATGGCGCTTTGAAGGCAGCGACAAAAGCACGATTGTAGAGTGTCTCCCCCAAGTTTCGACTGACCCCTTAACAAGGAACAGGTTAAGAAAACCGAGGTCCTGGCTGCCTCTTTCGAGGCTTCAAAGACCCCCAAGAGAGGTGCTTTCCATGCAAAGCAGCCCCTCCACGCGTCCCTTTCCCGCCATATTCGCCTCTTACCGCCACCGCGTGGCTCCGCTTGGAAATAGCGGAACAGCCGCAGTTACAGGCAAACGGAGCCCCCTTTTACCCCCCCTTCCATCAAAGCTGTCCAGTGGGTCTGTAATCATCAGGTGTTCAGAAAGACCTGACAGTCTGAAATGAAAGTTTACTTTCCAACTACTTGATCACTTGATACAGGATTGCTACAATGTCTTGTGACTCCTTGTAAAAATGTGTAAATAAGTAAAAGAGTCTGTATTGTGAATGTACGTGGTTTATGACTTGAAGAACCCTTCAATGTTGACACCTAATATAATAAAGGGCAATGGGGTGACAATACATTGTGGCCACCCTTGTATAATCGGATTATGAAAAGTAAGGGCATATTCACACCGATCATGAGGACCTGATGATACAGTGGAACATGATGTGTGGGGTTTGCACCTGCGATCCGAACGAGCATCACAAGCTCGACTTGTTCAGATAGGAAGAGGAACAACAAGCAAACATCAAAAAATTAACTCTCCGTCGTTCTCATTTTGCCGCTTCTACCTTAGGACACGAAATACTGTCAAACGCTGTCGGACATGGTCATGGATCAATTATGGGTCGTGGTCAAACCAGAGCTTCATTGTTGCAGAGGAGGTCACGGGGTATGGAAGAGACTGCGTGGTTTGCCATGGCTCTATCCCAGCAGTGGTCAGGACAGGCATTTGGGATTCGGCTCGGGCACATCCGTCGCGCAATGGCCGATAGTTACCCTCACCGGAGGAGAGGGTATTGCATTTGGCTCCGTTTGTTTGTTGCATACAAAATGTAACCTGTTCAACCTGGAGGAGGTACGTGCTCCACCGAGTGCTGTTCTGGTTCACCAAGTTGCCGCTCTGTGAGTGATTTTTCATTCCATCTGTTTGTCAATCGCCTACAAGTCACAATTTTAAACTGATCTTCACGAAACTTCACCGACTTGTGGAGGTAGTCTCAACTGAGAAGCCTCTTGATTTTGAGGTCAAAGGTCATTTCTAAAATCGTCATTTTTTCATCCGATTGACTTGAAAATTAAACGGCAATTGCATCACTGAATAGGGAAACCAACTATTTTTGATGTCAAAAGGTCAAAGGTCAACTCGAGGTCAAACTTTTGAAAACATCAATTTCAATCTGAAAAATCATCAATTTTCATCCGATTGACCTGAGCTTTGATAAAGATTGTTAATTTTATTCTTAATGAAATGGACAATTTGATGTATCCATGGCAACCTTTGGAGTGGGGGGTGAATTTTGTAAGTATCATGCTCTGCAAGGTCTTGTTTGTTTGTTTGTTTGTGTCTGTCTGTCTGTCTGTTTGTTTGTCCGCACAGATCGTTAGTGTTTTACTCCACAACCGCTTGTTGGATTGAGATGAAATTTTCACCATTGGAGCAACTACCCATGAAGAATGTTTTGTTGATAATTATGACATCATAGGTCATGTGGTGTTGCAGCCATGTTGTAAAAACGGAAAACAATTTAGAACTCTATTTCTCTGTAACTGCACCAAGGAAAAAATTGAAACTTGCCACACAGCAAGTACTCCTCATGGGGAAAGATTGATATTTTTTTATGATATCATAGGTGCCTTCGTTATGACATAATTGCATATGTAGAACGCTACATGCGATCGGTATAAAAAATTTTGAGGGTCACCTTGGCATAAAATTGTCCGCAGGAAAAGATTTGATGACGTCATCGGTCATGTAGTGAAACTTTACACGTATGACCGCTTATCCATGAGGAACAAAAGATTCACACATGACATCATACGTCACATGGTTTGGGCATATTGGATTTACCCTAAAACCTACCGAAATCTTCTTTTCCAGAACGGCTGGACAGATCGAGGGGAAACTTCACACAAATGTTCTCCAAACCTTGGGTGTACAAGTTCGTTAAGGAATAATTGATGGGTCACACGGTTTGGCAGCCACGTTGGATCTCTGGAATCTCTTAATCAATTGAAGTGAAACCTCACAGTTATGATCTAGTAGTGATGAGGAAGACATGTTTTAAATTTCAACTTGATCAGACATATGGTCTGGCAGCAAGAATTATTTAATTCTTTGATCTGGGTTCTTTTTGTTTTTTGTTTTTTAATTTTTTTAATGTTTTTGGATAAGGCTCAGTTGGCTGTGCCTAGATGGGGTTAAAAAAAAAAATTGTAAACACATGTCCGGTCTCGTATGAGAGCTAACACAACAATGCACACACAAGGGGAGGTGGGGGGCAGGAGACAGAGAGGTGGGAGTGGGAAGGCACAAACAAGTGGGGAACGACATTAGGAGATCTGTGGAAGGGAGAGGGATGGGGCGGGGAACACGTGGGGATACAAGAGGACAATTACATGGGACTTTCAGAAGGAAAGCGGGGAAATTTGAAAGGAGGTGGTTTGGGGTGAATTAACAGGGGGTAAAAAGATCGAGTTTGGGATGGGGGATGAGATAAGAGGTGGTGCTGAACAGCCTGTTTTGGGAAGTGCGGGAGGAAGAATGGATTGAAGAGTTGTGGGAAGTTTATTTCCAAAAGGTGGGAAAAAAGAGGAAATCAGACTGGAAGGTGCAGCAGTGATTTGTGATTTTAGTAAGTTTTAACCAGAAGGGGTTGCTTAGCAGAACTTGAGCAACCCTGCCAGAAACATGGGGGGACATATCGCGACAGAGATGGGGAGGGGGGGGCAGACCGGAGAAACAGAACAGACCACCGACCTGACCTGCGGTGAAGAGGTGAGAGACCCAAAAGATCATCTAGCATCATATCCGCGGGAATGCGAATAAAGCTCAATAGACGATCCTAATGCCACTCAGTTTCCACACAAGCGTCGAATCTGAGAAAACGGTGAGAGGCAGGAGCACACGCTCGAGGGGAAGAGATACTCACAAATGAATCCAAGGCTGCGGCCGAAGCTTTGTACGTGGCCTTCCAGGCACCTAAGTAACACCAGCAAGAGCCTTTCCGGCAGGAAGGCCTAGCTGGGTCGAGGACGGACTTATGCAAAAGTAAAGTCCGTGTATTACGCACTATGAGATTTTCGGACAGATCCAGGAACCATGTCAGGTTCCTAACATACGTAATCCGGAACCGATACCCGTCTGGTGTCCGGAGGCACTGGACGGCAGCGACCCGATGGCGCGCTGTATGACAGCCCTTAGGTATGGTATGTTCACATAAGCGGCGACCCGTTGACAGGCCCCCCAGAATCCAATTGTTACTGCCCACAGAAAGACAAATTCTTACTGCTTGCCCCGGCGGGGGGGGGGGAGGGCGGGGGGAGAGGGGGGGGGGGGGGGGGGGGGCGGGGGGGGGAGGGGGGGGGAGGGGGGGGGGGGGGGAAAAAAAAAAATTTTCGGTATTTACAACAGCGTAACTTCATTACGGCACTAAACCACCCCAAGGGTCAGTGACTGGCTTGGAGACAGGTTGGAAATGGCTTCCCAGGAAAGATCATGGCAGATAGTGAAGCCAAAAGCTTGACTGAAAGGACTTCTTTCCAGAGGATTGTTGAGAAAAGTAGATGGGGGGTGGGGGGGGTTCTAAATGGTCCTTTCGGAGGACATTGTGAGTGTGAGATTTGACAGGATTGAAAGACATCTTCCACGTGTTGGACCAGTTGTGATTTTACCAGATCTGCAGAGAGTGAAGAGGCTGCTACTTGCTGGTCTGAGGGATGACAGATGGTACGGCAGAGGGTGGATCATCAGCAAAGAGATAAAGGAGATTTTCCAGAGAGTCGGAGAGATCATTGATCAAAACCAGAAAAGAACAGGGCCAGAACGCTACCGTGAGGAACTCCAGCCTGGACAGGAAGAGGGGATGAAGGACTCCATTTGGACCACACGGTGACTTCGAAGGAGAGGAAGTCTGCGAGCCATGAGTAGAGATGGCCTTGGATACCATGGGAAGAGAGTTGGTGAGTAGGGCAGGGTGCCAGACTGTGTCAAAAGCACGTGATATATCCAGGGATACGGCTCGGATTTCCTGTCTGGCATTGAGGACTTCCATCGATTGTTGGGAGAGCAGAAACAGCATATCCAGGTAGAGTGACCTGGTCTGAAACCAAATTGAAGATCGGAAATCAAGCCATTGGAGAAGAGAAGGATTTAATGTCTGAAGCGATGATGGATTCCATAACCTTGCTGATTGTTGGTGAAGACGATTGGTCTGTAGTTGCAGGGATCTGTTTTTGCACCTTTTTTATGCAGGGCGGTAATGTTTGCTGATTTCCAAGCAGATGGCAGATGACCTTGAGCAAATGAGAGGGTGAATAGAACAGAGAGAAAGGTGAGCAAGAGCAGAGACCAGGTTTTTAGGACACGTGGGCTAATGCCGTCTGGACCGGTTGCAGAATCTGAGTCGAGGTTTGACAGGCAAGCTCTCCACCTTGTCAGGAGAAAAGGACACACAGAGTCCAGGAACAGTTGGGTGCTGACTGGATATGGGAAGGTGGGTTACAGAAAGCGATGGATTTCAGGTAGAAGGAGTAGGCAGCTGCAGAGTTTGAGGTGGAGGAGAGTAGCAGCGCAGCTAAAAATTTGAAATCCTATCCAGGTTTCCTGATGACGTCATCTTTGCTTTTTGCTGTGGTTCGGGTCCTTCTGAATTACTTTCAAATGGCAGGATTCCACCTATTTGGTCTTCCAATTGATTTGAATTGAATTTAGTTTTAATCCCATTCTGAATTCAATTGATTTTTTAAAACGTCATGGGTCAGGGTCAGGTGTCCGATCAAAGCGGGACGTCTTGGTACCCGGTCATCACTGCCAGCAGTTATAAAGTGGCAATTCTAATTATGTCTCTTGTTAATTAGGTAACGCACCAATACACAAACACCACACAAAATCCACCACAATAAACAAATCCTGGTGTGGGTCTGCTATCTCTGATTGCTCTTTTTGTTGTTGTTGTTGTTTTTTAAAAGTTGTTGTAGGATCTTTGACGTCCGCCGTTGAATGCTCACAGACTAGACACTCGGCGTGTTCCATAAAAAGTTTTGAAAAAAAATGTTTCGTTCATTCATCATTTTCTTTTCCCTTTTCCAACTCGGTTACCTGTCGGATGAATTGTGAACGTGCACCCTCTGGAGGGCAACCGGTGAATCGAAATAGCAATCGGTTTCAGTCGTGATGTGTGGTCCGCCAGTCGCTGCTGAGAGTTCTGCCGCAGGGGAAGTGTGTATCGAGTTTGGCTTTTTCACACGAAAAGGGCTGCCCAGGCCTCATCAGATCCCTCAGACGTTCATTCGCTTCTGCGTCGTGCTGGGAGAGGCACAGCAGGCATGAAGCAGAATTGCAGAGATCAAGAGGTCACCTGTTATCGAAGAATCGGTTTGTTTGCATTATTCCCACGCTTTTTGAAAAACAAAAAACACAAAACGGGGAGATATTGTACTCGGCTATCTGTCCGTCTGTCTGTCTGTCACGCTGTCTCCTCCTAAATGGATGTGCAGAAATTCGCCAAACCTGCTGGCTATGATCACCGCATGGTACGAGAG
This sequence comes from Eptatretus atami, assembly GCA_035128595.1. Lineage (NCBI taxonomy): Eukaryota > Metazoa > Chordata > Myxini > Myxiniformes > Myxinidae > Eptatretus > Eptatretus atami. Next base: position 68,576,138 of record CM068968.1, on the reverse strand, counting down.
CAGTATCACCTTGGCCTCGCGACCTGGGGTATGGTCAAAAGGTCAAAAACCAAAAAAGAAATGTGATTATGGGCACATTTTTAAAACATTGTTTCTATGAAACATTGATATACGCGATCAACATTGGGGGCAAATGAAACATGTAACATTTTTTGGATTTGACCCCCAGTTCATGCCCCGGGGGATGGGGACTTAGGGTCACAGGGGGCCAAACGGGGTGGAAAAAAATATTTAACTCCAAGTTTGATATTGGGTCAATCCTGGTGGAACTTTTTCCCACCTTTTTTTTCTTTCTTTTCCAATTTTTTTTTTACTTTTCCATAAATGGCATAAAAAGTTGCCGCCGAATAATATGTGCCAACACCTATGTCATAACCGTACGCTTTTACGTCACGCATACGTATGTTTGCCAGATTGTTCATCAAATATTGCATTTCATCGAGAATCCATATTGGAATAAAATTGTTCGGAATAACAAGGAAATTCGACACAGGAGGAGGCCATTCGGCCCATCATGCCTGCACCACACCAACACCAGATGAAATAAATAAATTCATCAAAACGACTCTTCATTGGGAGAATGGGGTCGGGATGGAGTGGGGATGAGAAAAGTGTGGCAAGCTCAGGGATATCACAAGGGTGTTAAAAACAAAAATGGGGGGAAAAGTTGTGTTTTTTAAAAGTTTTTTAAAAATGATCTTGATTCAAGAGGACAATGCGTTTGCAAGAACAATGATGCAATGCAGGTCCTCCATTGTCGCTCATGTGATGTCTGTTCAAACAGCCTGCATTGTGTATCTCACACATTTTATGAAAGTCATTGACGAAAGCTAACGGGTATGACTTTTCATGATGGAAAAGCATCTCGAGACGAGCCAGGCTGTGACCCGAGGGTTAGGCGGACCAAGCCCGGACCATGTCTCGTACCTTCTTTCAGTGTATCAAAATAAAAACCAAGAAACCAGACATAACAATACACACACACACACACACCTTTCAACCCAGAACCTCTCCAAACGGTGGATCCACAACCCCAGTGGACCTACAACCTCAAAGTTGTGTCCAGACAGTCAATCAACACAGCAATGCAATATCCTTATTCAAACTCATATAATTATTACTTTTATTCAAAGTATTACTACATTTGAATAACTTGAATGATACACCACTTTATATAATCATATATTAAGCGACAAACACTTTTACCTATAGACCACGTGGAGGTACTCCTATTACCTTCAGAAAATGATTTTCGTTGTGCAGATCACCAATCTGAATGAAATTTGGCATACTTAAAGAATTTTAGACGCTGAGTCCAAATCCACTTGTTTCCACGTCGAGGATGTGACACAATTGGTCATTTTTGGCAATTAAAGATACACCGACCATTAAAGCACGATTTTGACACAGAAATGAAGAATCAAGGTTAGACTGATATGTACGTCAAAGAAAACTCTTGTGAGGTCTTAGAAATGATACAATATGTTTATACAGAGCCCTATTCACTGTTACTAAGATGTTTATAATTAAAGGTCGTAAACCGAAGCAGTTTTACCGGCCGAAAACGTCTGGACCGACCAGACAGGCCTTCGAGTTGACCAAGGCAACTTTTTGCTTAAAAGGCAGCCACACTGGCTATTAAAGGTAGTTACATTGACTATTAAAGGCAGTTACAGCGCCTATTAAAGACAGTTACATTGGCTCTTACGGATTAAATCAAAGACAAAGAGACTGCGGACTCAGCCTGATGAAAAGTAGAACCGCCACAAGAGGATTACTGTCTTAGAACTCCAGTATTTCTTGCTCTGAAGCGGTTGCTGAACTAGGCTCTTGACTGCTGCTATTACAAAACTCAAGTCCACTATTACATGCTAACCAACCTGAATACTACTGTGTAGTATCATCACAGCAAAAGCAGTGTGACACCCGCATTCACAGTTCGTTGTCGGAATCATCGTCAGTTCCGCTTTCTCATCCATAAGTTCCATTTCTGCACGGTCTGTTCATCGTTGGCGCAGTTTTGACACCCACAGCACTCTGTGCAGGACAGTCCTTTTGACCGGCAAGAACACTGGTTGGTCTCGCAATTACATTCGTCGCCTCTAACAGTTCCTTCGGCCTGGTGGTTTGTTCAGCCAGTGAACAGTCAGTGCTCCGTTGCGTTCCACCCATCCGTGAAATGTAGGAGAAGGGGCTTCTTATAAACCTCTCAGTCGCGCGGTGGTGGATCGCAGACTGATAGTTCACTCTTTTGCAATGCAGCATCAGAGCGTCGCTGTAGGCGGCAACTTCTGTTCTTCCAGCGACTGGCTGCAGAATAGCTTGTAGCGAGCCTCATCCACACTCTTCATGGTCGGCTGATTGTACATGGCGCAGACGAATTGTTCCAGGTCGTGAATGATATTCTGATTCAGCGTGAATTCTCAACAATGCTCCCGAAACAGGTGATGAGATGGGGACCCTTCATCATCAAATCAATGGCCTTGTTTTGCCCTTACCTGGAATGCACTGGTGGTATCACTTCCGTGAAATTGTGCAAACCTATCAACGCATCGCAGACAGAACTTTCCAGGGCATTACTCAGCTTCCTAATGTCAACGACGATAATGTCCTTGGGACTTACTGTGACCAGATGGAAATTTCGCGCCTGAATTGACTTCGAATGAGCCAATGCCAACACAAACACATCGGTGTCGAAACTCCTATGCGCACCGACTCTTCATTCTGTCCGCGTCGGAGCGGCATGTAGCAGGAGCTTCGTGTCAGCTTCCTCATGGTCACATTCAAGTTCGGTACTGACGACACAGTCATGACACCATTCGACGCCTTGATTTTCTCACATTTCCGGCATGACTGACTACAACAGCATGTCACCCAGTTTTGATGGAGAGATGTTTCTCGTCCACGATTCGACGATGAACTCTATCAACGCCTCCTTGTTGGCTCCGCTCAGGAGATAATTGGCCCACTGTTTGGAAGGGCTTGATCACGTCAGTAGATGGTTCGTACCTGAAGATCGCCCGCCCTGCCCGCCTCGTCTGGCGTGCTCCAGGCACTTGATGCTGATACTTGGGTAAGTATCAAACACCACGTCCAGTCTCGAAGATTGGTTATGTCGTGCTTTGGCCACTACGATGTTCAGCACCATCTCTTCCAGTTTTCCGAAAGTGTTAGGCAGTGAACCAGCCTTTATCGCCTGAATAACGGCCATTCCATCCACAATTGTTGCACCTTGGATAGGCCGAGCGTCCACACCGCAATCAGGCCACAGTTTCAGTATATGGTTGCGGAGTTTGGCTTTGTCCGTCTTAGCAATCGAACCATCACCGGATGCCAGCGGGAAAGATATGTTCGCCAGTGGGTACGCCAGATCGTGGAGTGTTACAATGCTTTTCTTGCCAATCAACAGCAGTCGTGTGAAAAGACGAGTTCATTCGCAAATTCAACCTTCAGTGTCTGCTGGTGGGAGTCGCCGACTTGCCTCGCGCCTTCGAGAATAGTTCAATTTGGCCTTCGAAATCGGACTGAAAAATGGGATCTCACGCGAGAGAAGCCGATCACGCATGAATTGCACGACAGCATTCTCCCTTGACATACGCGTTCATCAAGTCCGCAGAAGTGGCTGGCGGTCGATGACACCTGAACTGAACTAATATTGACGAGTTCAAGGTGAGCGCCAGAGAAAGGGTTAATCATTTGAAGTACTGTGTCCATCACTTGTACCACCACTGCTTCGTTCTTCTTCGAGCTCGACACATCCAAATCCTTTCTCGTTCGGGGCTCGTCGTGGATACCCGCCATGGACTCACATTTCCTTGCGATTTCCGCACGTGCTGGTTGGGACAGGATCCACTTCTTCACAGCTGTGCTTTTCTGAGTGTAACCAATGATGCCTCCACTGGTCTTGCTGTCCCTATTTAAAGGCTTGCTCTATGATCTGATCACACGCAACACTACTAAATCCATACGAGTATGCCGTTGGGCGGTCCATTTGCCGTCCATGAACGCTTGATAGGTGTCTGGGTGGGAGTGCTCTAGCCCGGCCATTTCCAGCCAGTAAACGGGTAAGTACCTTGCATTAGTTTAGGTGATCGTACGCAAAGTACCAGGGCATTGACGCTCTCGTGATCGCAAGGTGTTTCGGCCAGTTCGAAGTACGAGTTGCCCGTATAAGCTCAAGTGCAGCTCCACCATTTCCAAGTAGGGCCATGTAATGTCCACACTTTGGTGTTTGTTCAGGTCATCCCTCACCATGAGTGCTCCCGAGTATAGAACATGTAAATTGAGGTCCAAGTCACCCTGCTGTGGACCCTGGCTGGCTTCATCCTCTGTAGTTGACTCTGTTTCTGTTGTAGAGCTACTGTCTACAACAGCAGCCTGAGCAATGGAATCAATATCAATGTCCTTCATGTACACCACTTCGCTCTCAGACTTTTTGGTGGACGATAGAAAATCATGTCTGGGTACCGTTCCTGCAGTCTTTTCTTCAGTCTTGTTGCCTGGTAGTTGGCCTTATCCTGACCTTCGCATACTCTGAGTAGGTCATTGAACATCTCACACAACTTCTTCATATGAAAAGATTGCTTTCCATCAATGAGTCTTACCTGGATTACTTTATCACAGAAAATGTCAAATGTTGAGTCATAGTTCACTTTCTGAGTTTGGAGTTTACTTTCACTCTGTCTGTGGGATGTGTCATTCACATACTCGTAATAACATTTACGTTGATAACAAACTGCCAGCGCCACACAGTCTTTATCCTTTATAGTTGTCATTATTCTCACATCGCGTTCATCTCTCCTCTGCTCAGCAGTTTCCCTCAGCTTTCCTCCATCCTGTGTTTCTGCCAGGGACAACTGATCACGTTGAGATTTTCCTTTGACACGGATGAATTTGTCTTTTTTTCTGGATATCACACAAATTCTTGGCAGTACACCAGCTGATTTGCCAGCCACCCTTTCTACAGAGGTTCTGAGGGATTTTCTACGTATTTTGTGGTACGAGTGCCCCTCTTCTTCTAGTCCGCCCACCACCTCACTGGCTCCAGCAGAAACTGCAGTAGTGCTGGCTTCTGATTTCCTTTTCCTGGCTTCAGTACGTTTTATATGATCCTTGTTACAAAACGACGCATAGCAGAACCGTGACAGCCGGCATCCGCAGGAGAATCAGTCATTGGCAGCAGTTTCATCATTTGATCAGCCAGCAAACGGCATTTGTTGATAGTTTCACTATCTGTGGCGTCGACCAAGCCTTCGCACACTCGCATACCTTACGCCAGCTCTTATCCGTGAATGCGTCACTTTCTCATCATCCTCCCGCCCAAGTGTATGAAAAAACGCATATTTGGTTGTTGAAAGACCAAAAATCACTCGAAGTCACATGACAACCATGGGCGCCGCCATCTTGATTTGTTGTTTCCTGGTCGTTACCTCCGCGATTACAAGCACGCCACGCCCACTTCACCGCGGTAATTTCAAATGGTAATAACTGTCGGTGTGTCAACTTGTGCATATGGAAACAAGTAGGAATTTCAATGGTTTGTTCTCATGAATGTACAGGGTGAATTTCGTTTAGATTGGTGATGTGCACAACGAAACTGAACGAACCGACCCACCTCCACATGACCTACCTGTGGCCATTTTATGCTCCTTCCGTGTCAGACATTCCACCGTCGTGACATGAATCCGTTAGTATCGTCCAAAATGCCTTTTACAGAGGGATTTGTCTGAAACAGATCGATATGAGGGATGGGGGGGGCAATGCGCTTGATGCTGTCCTTCAAAAGGGCAATGAAAAGGGCAATATAGATAGAACCACGGGCACGACGTTGGGCTCGACTTGGAATCGGCCGTCAGATCGAAGTTTCGAGTGCCTGTGTTACTTCACGTCGTAACAAGGGTATTCAACAAATCGATTTGCTGTTACCAAGAGAGCAACGTGAAAGGTGTTCCTGAGCGGTGTATAACCTGAGCGTTGTTCCCACACGGTAAGATCACGGCTGTGTGTGAATAAATGGTAAAAAAAAAAAGTTAATGATTTTTGCCGATGCTCAGTTATTCGTTGTGTAATGATAATATAAGATAGTTATATGCCGTATTTATACGAAAATGTATAAACACGTCAAGGGGGAAACCCCCCCAAAAAAAAACCATACAATTAGAGACAAGCTAACCGGAAGTGACGTTTGCGCTCGTGTCACAGCGACATGGAAAGACCTTCGGACGAGGACTGGATTCATGGTTCATCGAGTCCATCAGAAGGTGAGGATTTAAGATTGCACTGATTGCACTGATTTCCCGCTAAAAAAGGGGACGGGATAAACTGAGAAGCGACTCACATCGTTAAACATATCGGCCATTCATCGTTTTTCTTTTTTTGGTGAAATCGGAAATTTTCTACGATCTAGATATACCACTCTTGCTTGATTCAAAGGAGGAGGGTGAAGAGGGTGAAGAGGAGAGGGGTGGAAAGAGGGAGGGGTGAGAGGGAGGGAGGGGTGAGAGGGAGGGGGGAGGGTGAGAGGGAGGGGAGGAGGTAGGGGGAGGGGGAGGAGGATGGGGATGGTAGGATGGGAGGAGAAGGGGACAGTAGGGAGTGTCGGAGAAAGAAGGAGGGACAAATGGATGATAAGTCAAGAAGATTGCAAGTACAGAGGACAGGTTAACAAGAATAGAAACATATGGTGTGGTGATTGGTGGTGATGGTGGTAGTGGTAGTGGTGGTGGTAGTGTCGGACCACCACCATGGAATGTTTTGATGCACAGTTGATGATCTCGAGACCAAAGACCTAATGGACAAAATGGAACAAACAACTGACTATTGTTTTGTTAAACATCCCAGTAGCTTGGCTCGTTATATATATATATATATACTTTATTTAATCGTCTAAAAGAACATCGAGCATGATGCACACACATGATGAGATACCGATGTACTTGTACACAAAGGCCATTGTTGTAAAACATCACGTGGTCCTTGCGTTCCTCCAGGTACACCGACCTTCACATGTTTGACTTGCAGCAGCCGTGCCGAGTCCTCGTGTGGACCGAGAGACAGAGTTCAGTGAATTTGACTTGAGCCTGGTTTGCAAACTCCTCAAGAACATCTTTCACGGGCACTCGTGGCCCGTCCTTGCTGGAATGGATGACACCGTTTATTGACGAGGGCCACGGGTAACCTCATCTAATAGAGTGCTTTCGCGTTTGTGCAGGCCTGTGCCTGGCGAGCTGCCACACTGCGCAGCACAACGACATTCTCGAGCTGCAACTACCGTCCAAGCTACTCCAGCTCTCCAGCCAGGTGTGCAGTCTCGTACGGTTGTTATTCGCTGGGAGTCCGAGTGGAGAGAGACGGTTTATTTGGGGCGTGGGCAAAAGGGTCTTCACCAAACCGTGAGAAGAGCAGGCTTTAGATCTCGCTGAGCATCCAATTGTGAGAAACTTATGGAAGTGAGAGGACATCACTGGCCACGGAAGGCCATGATTTGTCTCATCACCAAGAAACCAAGGTGTACGAGACGGAGACATGACCTCCTTGACCATCGGCTTCACTGAGGGATGAACCTGGTTACGGGAACGCACGTTTTTGGGAGGCGAAGAGGTGTTTTTTGAGAACGATTCTTGTGGTGAAGGTCGATTTAAACCATGTTGTGGTGATCGAGTCACACCTCCCAATCCGAGAAGGCCTGGAGTTATTCACTGCATGGACATCCCCTCAATATGCTCACTGCACACGTTCATAATTCGGGCACTGTGGGAGCCTCCATCCCCTTCCCCGTTTGTGATCACGTGACTTAAAGATGGCGACGGTCAGCAATGGTATGAGGATTGCAGCGAAAGTCAAAGGAGGTAGTTAAGTCTGGCACGAGGATGAGGCGATCCTTTGGTCTCGATGGGTTTAACGACGCCGCGGCAGCTCTGCCGTGATGCTCGCAATGCATTGTGAATACTTAAAGCAAACGGGAAATAAACTCATCGCTTCGCTTTCCACGGAGTTGCACAAATGCATTGTGGATATTGTCTCTGCTCTTTTCAGGAAATGTGTCCGGAGCGAGACTTCAAGGTGATTCATGGAGGCTTTTCGGAGAGACCCATTCACTGCCTGAAATACATACCTGAGCACAGGTCTCGTTTTCCAAAACATTTTAATTCGGGGATTAATGAGGGTACCCTGAAGTTGTGCGTGTGCAAGTTTCGTTTGATTGCATCAAGTTTTGAAACAAACAAAAAAAAAATTTCACCCATCTTGGAATTCTCTTCCTCTGGGAGTGGGTGGATGTAATTGGAATTGTCCGAGCTATATAAGCAGTACTCATGTTTTTGTTTCGTATACGTAACCCGGGTTATTTTATTTTATTTTGGGAGCAATTGAAGCAGCAGTCTGTTCCCTATACACTGCCCAAATATAATGTTATCACCAATAGGGCCAAATAACACAGGGACGTATCAGAATAATGTGTTGCACGCTTGGAACAAGATCGCTTCTCGTATCTATAGTAACAATGTCCAATCCCTCCGTCTGTGGCCCAGGTTGCTGGTATCGAGTGGACCACCTGACAATTCCTTGCAGGTCTGGAAGATAGGGGTGGAAGACACTGGTGAGACGCACACACGCACGCACACAGACACAGCTTGAAACAAGTCTAACGGGCAAAATTTTTCCACTCGAGCTCAACGTTCCAACCATAACCCTGCAGATCTGATAAAGATGCAGCAGAGGATTTCAAACGAAGACCACGACAACCACTGGAGTCGCGCGGACGTATCCAGCTCCAATGCAACCGATGTTCTTCATGGATCCTGTTCAAAAAACATCACCGTCAGCGACATTGGCACAGGACAGGCCTCCTACAGAGCAGGTGGAAATTGTCCCAAAGGCAATGTATTGGAATAGTTATGGAGCGCCGTGACCTGACTTTTAACTATTTTGTCGACCCACCGAAGGGTAAAATCAGACTCGTGTCAATGCCACTCTCAGACCAATATGCAAATTACTCTTCAAGCAGGTCCCCCTTGGGTTACTTGCACAACCTGCAGAGTAAGGATACATTTCCCTCCAGTTCATACGGTCCTCACTTTGAGCAATTTTCGTTTGTAGTCTCATTACTGCCGTGGGAACGAGACGTGAGATGTCTGCATCAGACTCAAAGGTATTCAAAGACCCGAAATTGAGACCATCCTGGGGGTTTCCACGTTGAAACAACCTGTGCAACAGACTTACGATTCGAACAACACTTGCATCCAAATCGCATTTCACTTTCTCTTCCTTATCGATCATGGAAGCAAAAATAGTACGTGGATAGGGTACGACGGGTTACCTGTCGCCGTCCCATCGACGTGAAGCTAGCCCGTTTGAACCGGAAATGTCTCAACCATTTAAAACTACTGACTTGCTGTAAAAATGTCCCCGTTCCCCTTTTAAAAGTCCATCTTTGCCGTTTTCAGGCTCAAAACACGGAAACACCTCCTTGGCGGACTTGACGTTTCTCGACCGGCATAGCTTTCTCACCTGCACATCCAACGGTCATCTCTATCGCCTTGACACCCGTGTTCCTCCAGAGTCTCTCGAGCCGGCAGATTCGTCGACCACAGATCTGAAAGATGCCGTGCGGGGTGTGGCTGTGAGTGCCACCCAGGTGGCTCGTCTTTCTGCCTCAGGAACATTCCACCTCTTCGATCTGAGGGAACTCCAGTCGCCGGTGGGTACGGCCGATGCGATGCCAAGCACTCCTGCCTTAGAGAGCGATCTGTGCGTTGCATGGGCTCCTCACCTTCCTGGGTACATCGCGATGTCCGGTAAGTAGTGTTTCCCACCAGCCACCGCCTTTCCTCTGCAGCACATCATTGGCTGGGAGCGCACCTGCGCCACTGCTGAAGTGGCGTTATGGCAGGAATTAGTCATTTGTTCACGGTTCCGGCGATAGCTTGCCTACTCTTTGCCAAGAACACCGTGGGACCTTTAACGTCGACCAACTAATTCCGACAGCCGGCTCAACCCGGCTGGCACATGGGACGGTTCAACTCGTCTCAGTTGGTGCAGGTTCAACATTTGATCCACCCTGTCCCGAGTTTTCCCTCGATAGCACCATATCGGAATAAAAGAGCCAACAGGGAGCACCGTCTGTTGAAGCACACCATCCGTTGGAGGAAACGTGATGCCAACTCTCCCAGCTGTTCGTGTTCCATTGTGGACCCTTTGTATCTTGTGCTCGGCCATTGCGAAGCGACTCGGCCATTGTATACTGGTACATTACTAAATTCTCTGTATTTCCGTGATTGGCATTGGCGCTCCATCCCATTGGATTAGCCGCACTCAAGTACTCACTTCGAGGGGCAAATGATGATGAACCTCGCACAGCTTCATTCAAATTGTCGTCACATGATTACTATCATTATATCATCCCAACTGTAAATTTACCCAAAAACGTTACAAATTAGATGTTCTTACAATTGTATCAAAAACCGCAACTTATTTGTTTTTGGTAAAGTTACGGAAAACCCCTTTAAGTCATGCTTGTGAAAAGTCAGTGATGATGTGGCTTTACTAAACACATCCAGCTTCATGATATTTGATGGCTTGTAAGGGGGTTAAGGTTAATGGTACATGATGGATGGTGAGGACTACCCTTCTTTTCGGTGTGTGCAACCCAACGGGTTCATTGTTTTCCAGGTTTTGAGAGCATCGTGCAAATTTACGATACGTCCACGTGGAATTCCATCCCGAGGCAAGCCCTGCCGGTATTCACGCACGAAGGTCACGCACCAGGCAAAACGCGTCCTCAGCACCCCAGGGTGAGTGCGCTCGCCTGGCATCCCCTCAAAGCACGGACTGTGTTTTCTGCCGACGAGTACGGAACGTTGCAAGCGTGGAACTGGGTTCCCGATTGACGCAAATTTAGATCCTGTTGTGCCGACCGACGAGGGAGAGGGAGAGGGAGAGACCACCAAACAATCGGATCGTCCATAACAAAATGGAGAACAATTTGCTTTACAAACTTTTATTGTTCCTTGTATGCCATTTCTGCCTTCATATTGTTACCACTTTTAATAGAACAGGAATGCTTTGTTACACAATGGGATAATAAATACAGCAATGCAAAGCTATTTTGACTTCATTATTAATTTTAACATTGGAAAACAACACTCGGCAAGAGCAAGGGCTGCCATTTCATCCAATGCAAGCCTGCTGAGAGAGAGAGAGAGAGAGATAGAGAGAGAGTTTATAAGAATCTCACACCAGGAGGGCCTACCTCGTCTCGCAGATATTGGTCCGAAGATCGACGATAGAATCGGGTCACCAAATGGTTCACACAAAGTAAACCGAGCATTGGTTGTAGTCGGCATTGGTGCAAATTTGTGGGAATTCTCATTTCCCTCTGGAGATTTTGGTTTTAGAGGAAAGCCTCCCATGGAGATGACAGGGCGCCATCGAGTCGGCATTGAAGGGTTCGGCCAACGCCGTTTGCTCCGATTGGAGGCCGTGCGAGACTGGACTGCGGTGCCAACCGTAAACGTTTTCCACGTTGTTCGTAATCTTTCTCCAAATATCAATATCTGAAGTTTATGGACTTCTGATGGGCAGAGACAGGGCCCAATGACCCACGGTACGGTTTGTTAGGGTACGTTACAAGTAGGCGAGTTAAAAAGAGGGGGTGGAAACAAATTGCGATTAATAACGATAAAGCTAGGAATAAAAATAAAATAGTTAAAGCAACACTGGTACAGGAAAAACCGATAAAAATGAAAAAGTATTCCTCAACATCTCGGGGAAAACTCGCAGTGTCAACATTTCGCCGGACGCATCAGTTTGTGCAAACCGTAATATGCAATATCACACGAATTAGTGTACCATTAACATGCAAAGCTCCTCCGGGTACGAGCGCCCGTGTACCTACCTACATCCATCAAGCTTTCGATAGCCATTCACCAGCGATCGCTCGATTCTATCCTCCGCGCATCTACTGAACTCGTCGTTATATTATAGGCTGCCCACGACGAACGTTCGTAACGGAAAACCGCGAACAGAACAGCAGCAAAGCGACTAACAGCAGGAAGACGACAAATTCCTGACCATAGGCTCCATCAAAGGCCACCATGTTGTAGCGAGACCTCCGCGATACAGAAGGAACTTCGGAGCCGTTAGCATGAAGGGTTTGTTTGCCGTAACGAAACTTGGTCGAGGTCCTCTATAAAGCCCAATTACTGTCGGCCTTAGTTTTAACGTCACCCTGATTATATACGATGTAACGGCAAAGCTCAAGTAGGTCACCATCACTACGTGGATGGAGCAACATTATCTCGCGCACATTCATGATACAAGCATGGATTTCACCAACTGTTCCTGCAACGATTGGACAACACGCGCGACTATTCCTCGCATGAAAGCCGTTCCACGAACTAAGCAATGCCAAGAGCAAGTTGTTGTTGAGTTGTCAAAAGGCGATGAAGTGAATGCGATGTAAAAAGGTGGTGTCGGGAAACACCCAAACGGTCGAGGATGATGCGGCCATGGGAGAAAAACGGAACACTTCTGCTCGAGAGTTGGAGTCTAAGGAAAGTTGAGGTTCTGCAAAATATTGACACAAATCCAGTGGGAAATATTCAGAAACAGTGTCGGGCAGTCTGGCCTTTCTGGGTAAAAATAAAACACCAATTTTGCACCTCAAAGCAGTCCTTTTGCACGATTCCCAAGGGAACGTCGCCTTCATCCATGAACCAAAATATTGGTGCACGAGCGGTCATCCGAGCCATTAATGAGTGTGTTTCACAGCGCATCACCTGATAAGTGGGGCTTCAAGGCGAGGTGTTGACAAAATGGATGCCACAAACTTGCCAAGTAAACTTTGGCTTTTCCAACAGGAAAAACTTGGCAGAACACGATCACTGTTCGGACAACATCCGGTCCGACGAGTAAGAACGAAAACCAAAATCGTGTAATCTGGCCAAGAAGAACGGATGAAGATGCTGTGGGTGATTTTGTGCCACCATGTTGATGTATTCCAGTAATGGGTGGTGACGCACTATCCTGTGTGACTACCTCAGACCTCTTACGAACAAGAAGTGATCGTGCCTTACGAACAAAACCGTCTTGATCCCAACGAGGTAGCACAATGCCCAACGTGCGCGTGCCGCCCGTGGCCCGCCAAGGCCAGATAGTTTTTGGATAAAATCTGAAGGCGAGACATTTTGGATCAGCAATCGAGTTCAATACAGCAGTGTCCATTACTCGATGAGTATTTTATAAGGAAGACTTGTATGTGGACATAAAGAAGAGGATGTAATGAAGGAAACTGTGGAAAACGATGAATGCCATACGGCTTGAAGTTATCAGCATTTGCAAGTTGTCTGGTTTAAAAGCTGTTGGAGGAGAGATTTTCTATCCATCTTTACAAATCACATATGCGAAACCTTTCGTTCTTTGTTTGTCATCCCTCGATTATAAGCAGCGGCCTGCCGAGCAATAAGCTTTTCATCCGGGGCTTCAGACGATCATTTGGTTAATTGCTCAAATAGCTGCATGACTTGTAAACAGATTTGCATTCATGATACAAAATGCGATGGAAGGGAAAGGGAGATCCGGAAGATCAACGTACACCACGACACTGCGAAGAAATCAACTTTCACATCAATAACTTCTCTGCAGCCAATTCCCTTAAGAACCACCACGTCAAGAACTTTCCCCGGTTTAGACTTGGAATTCAAACTTTGAACCACTTTTAAACTTACACCAATTACCCAACCCTCCACCAATCCAACCACGGACACCCTGACAAACTCAAGCCCCTGCCCAAAAGGTAAAAGAGAAACAGTTGCAGTAGATAAACACTGACTTCCTGGAACCTCCAATGTTACGGCAAACAAACCTCAACCTGGCCCAAATATAAATAGATATGGAAAGCAAACAAAGAACAACAAGCCGAGCAGCATCGCGCAACAATGGGATCATTGAAGTCGATCCCCAGGGCCCAACACTGACAGTACAGCAAATAATAAGCACGGCACAGCAGGCCGGAATGAGTAGTGAACAAAGCAACCGTGGCAGCGACGAGACGGAGGAATAAAGTGAGGAAACGAGACTAAATTGAATACTGCTTATGCATGAGGTAAATGAACAAGATCGGTACGACATGGGTGTAAATAACTTATTAATAATTATCATCCCCTCCATTTTCCTTCACTCAATCACACACACACACACACACACACACACACACACACACACACACACACACACACACACACACACACCAAGGTACCTTAACCATCAACAGAACAAAATTCGACCTCAATGCCTCCTCGACTGTTGGGACGACGAGTCACAGGACAAATTGATGCTCCGAGGACGTTCAGACGACCGGACAAACGGAAGCCAGACATATTCCGCGTAGCGGCGTTGAGTCTACAGAGCACAATGCATTCTAATCAAGACAAAACCAAATAGTGTTGGACTTTTCATGACCTAAATCAAACTCGACATCGTTAAACGATTCCGATTTGCTAAAGAACACATCAGCAAGTGAGCAAAAGGTGAACAGATCGTTCTTGAGGAAGCCAGCAGAGGGAGCTTATACATTCCAACTTGAAACCAATCGGCTTCATCCAGTTGATACCATTACCAAAACCAATCGAGCCCATTCCATTACCAAAACCAATCAAGCTTAGACCATTACCAAAACCAATCGACCTCATCGAGTTGATACCATTACCAAGACCAATCGAGCTAAGACCATGACCAAATCGAATTGACCTCATCTAGTTTATGCCATTACCAAATCCAATCAAGCTTCGACCATTACCAAATCAAATCAACCTCATCTAGTTTATACCATTACCAAAACCAATCGAGCTGAGACCATTACCAAATTGAATCGAACTTTGACCATCACCAAATCGAATCGAGCCTAGACCATCACCAAATCTAATCAAACCTAGACCATTACCAAATCGAATCGAGCTTAGACCATTACCAAATTGAATCAAACCTAGACCATTACTAAATCCAATCAAACTAATCTAGTATATACCATTACCGAATCCAATTGAGCTTGGACCATCACCAAAACCATTCGAGCTCAGTCCATTACCAAAACCAATAAACCTCATCTAATTTATACCATTACCATAACCCATCATGCCTGGTGTTGGCTTAATGGTTAGGGCGGCGGGCTTTGTATCTTAGGGTCCTGAGTTCAAATCACGCTCAGCTGTTGAATTAATACCAGGTGGGGTTAACTCGTCATCTTCAGAGGTCGGCAAAATGAGTGCCAGCATGCTGGTATACTGTGTCGGAGTGGCGACCCGTCCAGGATTGTGCCGAATAGCCAATGCTCTGAACAGAGTATGGTCCCAAAACATCATCAACATAACCATCAAGCCATCTAGTTTATACCATTACCACATCCAATCAACCTCGTCTAGTTTATGCCATTCACAAAACCAATCGAGTTTAGACCATTACCATAACCAATCTGGTTTAGACCATGACCGAAACCAATCGGCTTCATCTAGTTTATACCATAACTAAAATCAATCGACGTCATCGAGCTAAACCCATCAGGTATCCATCCTAGCCTGTTGACAGATTAACTTTGGAAAATGATAGCTACTCTATCGTGCAACCTCAACATTCAGCCCACTTTCACAGTACACGATCTGTTCCATTCCAAGCAACCACAGCAACTCAACAACAATTGTTTCTCCTTTGGTATTGCAATGGTCAAAGCAAATCCAAGTGGAACTCCTTCATTCACCCCACACACACAATTGCTCGCAACTTCACCGCAACAAAGCTTGGAGCAATAAGCCAGCGGTTCCATGCACAGCGAGATGGCAGGAGAAGCACGGCATGCAAAGTTTACGAGGAGAGGCCGGGAGATGGAAACTCAGAGTGAGCATGCCGTTCAGGAAACAGCAGACTCGATAGGTTAGTGACGGTTGTTGCTAGTGCTTTTAAAGGCCTCACGTCGATTGAATAAATATTTGTTCAAGTGTAGATATTAAAATTCATTGAAGAAGAATCTCTAATTGAGTGTTACATATGCAGTGCGAGCCTGTCTTTTGCATACTACCTCAAAACAAAACAATGCCAACTAAAGGTTTACCAAAGCTTCAGGTACACTCAAAGAAAACAGGGAAGATGGATGTGATGAGTTGCAATACAGCTAGCATTTGAAGCAAGATGCCTTTTTCAAGCAAGGCCTCTGTCTCCATTGCGAAAACGTCAGTTCGGTGCACACAGCACTCCAGGAACCAGGACCGGTCGAATAACCCAAGGAGAGAAAAGATTGGGAGGTGAACATCACATTGCAAAGCAAAGCGGTTCACTTTACCAGCCAAATGCTGCCAACTCTCGCATCATATTTCCAATACAAGGTGATCGTGTTGGTAACATGGGTCAAACACTGACTGGTAACCAAGGGAGGTAGGTGGTGACCAAAGGAACCACGAGATGGGCTCGGGTTTTCTTTGCCGTACTCCTTCGATTCGATGCCGACCCAAACCCTGAGAAGGTCCAGTTGAGGTTGGGTTGTTCGGCCTCACAGAAAGGGGTTTGTCGAGGTACTGCCGGTGGGATAAACAGCCCCCGCTGCACCAGTCTGCGGAAAGAAAACGTACACGGAACACGACCACGCTTCAGCTTGACCTGAGCTTTCAGACACGGCACGCTTCTTCCAAACGCGCGATGAACAAGCATCCTCGTGCTACAAAACATGCCCTTATGCTTCACTGAGGGAATAGAATCAAAGAAGGCTTTGCAAGAAATGTAATTGCAAACTCACTTCAGTCACAGATAGTTAAATCAAAGTCACGCTTTGTGATCAAGTTGAGCATTTTTGGAATTCAAATGCATAAACCACAGACAAGGTTGGTAAAGCATCGGTGCCTACCATGAAAGGGTTGGTGGCAATGCCAGCAATGGGCTGCGCAAACGGCACCGAGGCGGCCTTGGACTGCGAGAATGGCGTGTACGGCGTACCTGCACACACGGGCATGGCAGGTATTCTTAAAAACTCATTGTCGACCGCATCACATGAACCTTTGAGCATGACGTGCTGTCTCTCGGACTCGGTTCCACCCAAACACACTTCCCACGAATCAAGTTGATTTTCCTCAGGTGCAGGTGAAACTTTTCATTTTTATGAGAATCAAACTTACAACGACAATGTGGCAATTTAGTGTCATGCCCCCAGGCCGAGACAATGGCAGAAATATTTGCCTGAATTTACTGGAGGAAACATTGCAGAGCGAAGACGGAACATCGTCTCACCTGGTATTTACCTTGATGACCCCTTTCACACAATGATCCACCGAGTGTGACCCCCTTATGGATTAAAAATATTTTTATAATTCATCATTTAAGTGTTTTAAATGGAGAGTTTATAACGATTTCTTTGCTGAGCAAAGCGACCTGGGTTTGATGCTATTTATTAAACGCCGAAGAATTAACGGTATAGATTACATAAAATCTCGGGATAGACAAACACATACTCAGGAACGGATGTGGCCGACTTGGACATAATCCACAATGAAAGTACAAAATCAATTTGTAGTTAAATTAGACATAAATGTTAAGATTAGAATTAAAATATCTCATGGAAATGTGGCTTAGGTCATCAGGATGTACTCGTCGAGTTCAGAGGTTTTACGCACCTCAGACCACAGGTGGAGCGGACACACAATCAGGAACGGGTGTGGATAACGTGAACGTAACCATGGTAGCCCCGGGTTACAGAATACCAACACCACTATGGTGGTCTTCATTTACAGAATACAAAACACTACGGTGGTCTTCATTTACAGAATACAAAACACTACGTGTGGTCTTCATTTACAGAATACAAAACACTACGGTGGTCTTCATTTACAGAAAACAAACACTATGGTGGTCTTATTTACAGAATACAAAACACTACGTGGTCTTCATTACAGAAAACAAACACTACGGTGGTCTTCATTTACAGAAAACAAAACACTATGGTGGTCTTCATTTACAGAATACAACACTACGTGGTCGCATTTACAGAAAACAAAACACTACGGTGTCTTCATTTACAGAATATACAACACTACGGCGTCCCCGGTTTAGAATATACAACACTACGGTGTCCCCGGTTAGAATATACAACACTACAGTGTCCCCTGTTTAGAATATACAACACTACGGTGTCCCCATTTAGAATATACAACACTACGGTGTCCCCGGTTTAGAATATACAACACTACAGTGTCCCCTGTTTAGAATATACAACACTACGGTGTCCCCGTTTAGAATATACAACACTACAGTGTCCCCTGTTTAGAATATACAACACTACGGTGTCCCCGTTTAGAATATACAACACTACGGTCCCCGGTTTAGAATATACAACACTACAGTGTCCCTGTTTAGAATATACAACACTACGGTGTCCCCTGTTTAGAATATACAACACTACAGTGTCCCTGTTTAGAATATACAACACTACGGTGTCCCCTGTTAGAATATACAACACTAGGTATCCCCTGTTTAGAATATACAACACTACGGTGTCCCCTGTTTAGAATATACAACACTACAGTGTCCCCGTTTAGAATATACAACACTACGGTGTCCCCGGTTTAGAATATACACACTACGGTGTCCCGTTTAGAATATAAAACACTACAGTGTCCCCTGTTTAGAATATACAACACTACGGTGTCCCAGTTTAGAATATAAAAACACTACGTGTCCCCGTGTTTAGAAATAAAATACTACGGTTCCCTGTTTAGAATATACAACACTACGGTGTCCCCTGTTTAGAATATAAACACTACGGTGTCCCGCGTTTAGAATATAAAATACTACGTGTCCCCTGTTTAGATATACAACACTACGGTGTCCCCGGTTTAGAATATAACCACTACGGTGTCCCCTGTTTAGAATATACAACACTACGTGTCCCTGTTTAGAATATACAACACTACGGTGTCCCCCGGTTTAGAATATACAACACTACGGTGTCCCCGTTAGATATAAAACACACGGTGTCACGTTTAGAATATAAAACACTAAGGTGTCCCTGTTTAGAAAATTACAAACACTACAGTGTCCCCTGTTTAGAATATACAACACTACAGTGTCCCCTGTTTAGAATATACAACACTACCAGTGTCCCCTGTTTAGAATATACAACACTACAGTGTCCCCTGTTTAGAATATACAACACTACGGTGTCCCCTGTTAGAAATAACAAACACTTACAGTGTCCCCTGTTTAGAATATACAACACTACGGTGTCCCCTGTTTAGAATATAAAACACCATGTTGGCCACGGTTTAGAATATAAAACACTATGGTGTCCACGGTTTGCTGATTGACCTCAATTTGCAGTTTTGGCTTGTGAGGAGATGGACAACCACAATTTCCCTCTTTATATAAGGATCTCTTCTTGCCAATGTGTCACAGAGCTTCATACATGCTAAAGGTGTCCTGCACTGGTTTTGAGTGAACGCACCGTTCTGCTGAAGAGCATATGGTGAAGACTGAGCATAAGCGATGCCGGGCTGTTGCGGTAACGCCGCCGCCGTGGGGTAGGCCTGAGCTTGAGGCGTGTAGACAACAGCATGCGCAGTCCCCGTGAAGGGTCCCGCGGCTGGCTGGAAAGTCCCAGTGAAATGCGTGTACGCAGATGGCGCCGGCTGGGTTGGCCCGTAGCTCGAAGGTAAGCTCACCGAGACGCCTGCATTAAAGGGGGCCGCAAATCCTGCCAAAATAGGTCATCAAAACAAAAGTTGTTTGTGTTAAAATGTGTTAAATTTCCACTTTGCTCACTCATATTATCGAATGCCTGTTCATCATATCTACGAATCGCTGGAAACATTGCAATGCTTCTGAACGCTCGGAGATGCCAGCGTTCGTGACTTTATTTCATTTCCGCACATGGAATAACCTTGAGACTCTCTTAAACTAAGCCAAATTACACAATTTAAGCTCTAGAATTGAACTTCGCAGCAGTTCCGACTTCTAAAAAACATTTGTCCAATTCTGACACATTTGATATTTCGGGCGTCTCCGGAAGGGTGTGTGTTTCATATGACGGTTTGAGATTGCTCCCACTTGCCAATCGAGCCGTTCCTTATCAACCGTATAAACAAGTAGGGTTTTAGGCTGTATTCGGAGGGGGATCATTTATATATCAAAAGAGGTGGTTTCAACATTGTACAGGAATTTAGTGAGGGCCACATCGAAAATATTATGTGCAGTTTTGGTCACCACAACTCAGGAAGGACATAGATGCCAGAGAGAGGGTTCAGCGCAGTGTTGATATGCGGTTACGAGGAGATATGATCGAGATGTTTAAGATAATGAAAGGTTTAAATAAAATAAGTGAAGATGAATTCTTCAACAGAGTAGATAGTGATAGAACCAGGGGCCATAGCTTGAGAGTAAAGAAGAGGAGAGTGAAGACGGTAGCAAGGCAGGGGACTTTCACTCACAGAGTAGTTAATGCATGGAATGGTCTCCCTGGAAAGGTAGTGGCAGCAGAAACAGTAGATAAGTTAAAATTGGAATTATAAAGGTACCTGGAAGTTATGGAGACAGAGGGGTATAGGGATGTTGATAAGACTTTTAGGTAGTTTGACCATTGATGGGTGATCGTGTGCATGTGTACGGAGTGCTGTTGGTGGTTGTCTCGTCAAGGGTGTATATTGATGATGAGAGGTATGCAAGCTCACTCCAAGCTGTGTAGCCTGGGTTGGAATCCCGATCCAGATATCAACTGTCATTCCGGTGTTTCACAGGCATGGTGATTCATCAATGTGTGTGCCGCTAAACTGGACGTCATCTGC
>CM068968.1:68531009-68551468 GCA_035128595.1 Eptatretus atami | reverse complement strand
ATTAATAAAACTTAGTATCCTTTTAATTTTGCAGTTTGGAAGTAAAATGCATTGATTTGTGATATGGATGTGATTTAAATTTCCTTTCAAATAAAGTCCATTACATTTGAGTAACGACAACCACCAAATCAAAAACGTGATAAAATTAGCGTATTTTGTGGATATACCCCTGCTGCACATAAAGTTGTGCAAAATGCTTGAGCTACTCTACTCAGAGTCCTCATGCATTGTGTTCCAATACATCAACCTAAAGAAAAATCACAACAAACTTGGTCCTCGGATGCAAAATTGGCCAGAAATGCCTCCGCTCATGGATATTCACAGTTCTTCCATCCTGCCCCTCACGCGCCCCCCTCAAACCTGCTTCCTTTTCTTTAACCCAACCCCCTCCACCTCCCCTCCATCCTCTCTCCCCCCCTCCTTGGTTTCCCTACCTCCTCGCCTCCTCCACCCATCTCTCCCCCCCTTTTCACCCCCCCCCCACTTCGTATTTCTGTCATCCACACAGCAGATTCTGGACGGACCCTACTGTCACACTTGCCTCCCTTGATCCACCCCCCCCCCCCCAGCTGCCTTCCTTGCCCTCCCATGCCTCCCCATCAAACTGCCTTCCCTTGCCCTCTCCTCATGTCCCCCCACCCCTTCCATAAAGCACGGGTCTCCCCCTGCCCTTCCATAAAACACGGGTTTTACCCCCTCCTCAAATAAAACCTTCAATAAAAACCCTTCTCCCCCCTCTCCCCTCCCATAAAATATGCATTCTTCCCCACATAAAACATGGGTTCTTCCTGCCCCGCAACCCCTCAATGAAACATATTCTCCTCCTTCACCCTCGCCCAGAGCGGGGAGGACGGTGGATGGAGGGTTGCTATTAATCAGCGACGACGAAGCCTTTCCGGTGCACAAAATGGAACACGAGCGCGGAAAATGAAAGTTAAGAAACTTACCATTGCTCTGGAAAGGGTTCACAGCAACCGGTGCTCCACTCGTTCCAGCCACAAAAGGATTCGTACCCCCTGCCATAGATGGATAGTATCAAATGGAGAAGGCCCCAGGCTCTCCAACTGAGGCATCTTAGAATGAAACATAGATCACATTTAAAAAGTTGAGAGTTACTCGATCTGATCATGTACACGATTGTTCACTTTCCATTGGATATCAAGAATGCACCGCAGTCCTGGCTTGATGGTTCAACGATTAATCGAAACATGACCACACGTGTTTAATATCCTAATATTTACAAGATACGGGGAGGGGTCCATCGATCCATTGGGACCATACTCCGTGCAGAGCGTCTGTGCTGCTGAAGCAGTCTCCTGGGCTATTGGGCACAATCCTGGACGGGTCGCCACTCCGACACAGGATGCTCGAATGGTTCAATCATCCCAGCAAGCAGGTACTCATTTTGCTGACCTCGGAAGGATGACAGGCTGTCAACCCCACCTGGTATTAATTCAATGGCCGAGCAGGAATTGAACTCAGGACGCCAGGATCCCAAGCCTGCCGCCCTAACCATTAAGCCAACACCAGGCACAACGATACGGGGAGATTCATTCAAGGAAATTAATGGGGTGGTGATGGGGGGGAAGGGATTTAATAATAATCACATCGAGATTTTGAATTGTCAAATTTTAAATTTGCCTTTTGATTCCCTTCAACAAGTGGAACTCTTCCATAAAGAACGTCAATAGAGGGCCTAGAGGCTTGAACCGCAAAAACCTAGTGGAGAAAGAAATACCGTAAATAAACGGAACGAACATCAAGTGAAACCAAACAATCACAATTTCTAACTTCGTTGAGCCGAAAATCATGAAATTAAAATTGAACTTGCATGATGTAGGTCGTGTGTTGGAACAAACACGGGACACTAGCGCTCTAGATCGGCATGCTAGAACAACACAGGGATACTACCGCTCTAGATCATCGTCTTAGAACAAGCCCGGGATACTACCGCTCCTAGATCGGCATGCCAAGAACAACACAGGGGATACACCGCTCTAGATCATCGCTCTTAGAAACAAGCACCGGGGATACTACCGCTCTAGATCGGCATGCCCAGAACAACACAGCGGATGACTACCGCCTCTAGATCATTGTCTTAGAAACAAGCACCGGGGATACTACCGCTCTAGATCGGCATGCTAGAACAACACAGGGGATACTACCGCTCTAGATCATCGTCTTGAACAAGCACCGGGATACTACGCTCTCTAGATCGGCATGCTAGAACAACACCAGGAAATACTACCGCTCTAGATCGGCATGCCTAGAACAACACAGGGGATACTACCGCTCTAGATCATCGTCTTAGAACAACCACCAGAGAAACTACGCTCTAGATCCATCGTCTTAGAACAAGCACAGGAAGATACTACCGCTCTAGATCATCGTCTTAGAACAAGCACACAGAGATACTACCGCTCTAGATCATCGTCTAGAACAACACAGGGGATACTACAGCTCTCTAATCATCAGTCTATATAGAACAAGCACGGGATACTACACTCCAGATCGGCATGCCAGAACAACACAGGGGATACTACCGCTCTAGTCAGCACGTTAGAACAACGCAGGGGATACTACCGCTCTAGATCGGCATGTTAGAACAAACACCAGGAATACCACTGCTCCATATCGGCATATTAGAACAACACAGGCGATAATTCCGCTCTATAATCGGCGTGTTAGAACAAGCACAGGGGATACTTCTGCTCTAGATCGGTGCGTTAGAACAACACAAGGAATACCACTGCTCTCAATCTGCATGTTAGAACAAGCACCGGGGATACTACCGCTCTAGATGGCATGTTAGAACAACCACAGGAGATACCACCGCTCTTGATCGGTGTGTTAGAACAAGCACAGTGGATAACACTGCTCTAGATTGGTCTTTTACAAGCACTGGGATATCACTGCTCTAGATCGGCGTGTTACAATAGGTCCAGGGATACCACCGCTCTCAATCTGCATGTTAGCATAAGCACCGGGTATACCACCACTCTAGATCAGCATGTTGCACGCATCGGGTTAACAATGCCCTAGAAGGGAATATTACAAGTACCAAGGATACCACAACTCTAGATCGGCGTGTTGCAGGCACAAGGTACACCGCTGCTCTAGATCGGCATGTTACAACAAGCACCATGGATACCACCACTCTGGATCGGCGTGTTACAACAAGCACAGGGGATATTACCGCTCTAGTTTGGCACGCTACAACAAGCACCGAGGTTGCCAAAGCTCAAGAACAGTGTGTTACAACAAGCACCGGGGTTAACAGCACTTGAGATGGATTGTGAAGGTTTTACAGCAAATTAGCAATGTGGTAGAAATGCAAACAACACAGAATGCAACACAAAGAATGCCCAGTACCTTGATAAACAGGTGTGGCGCTAAAGGACTGCGAATTTGAAAGGTTGGAGCCACCCGTCGCAGTCGTTCCAAATACAGCACTGAAAACAATCACATGCAGATGAAGGCTCAGACAACAACAGGGACATTTGCATGTCGTAAGCACATCTCAAGAGTTCGGTTTCACTTGTGAGATGAAACATCCCCAAAAAATGCATGATTAGCAGGGAAATGAAATACCATTTCATTTTAGGGAGTAAAAACGTGATGCACTAAAGGTCAAACTACAATTTCAGGTCAGGTCAGGTATGGGAGCATGTGCCGGAGCAGCGTGTAACTGCGTCCACTTTCCGCCGGTACTCCAGTGGACTCCGTCTGGCCGTCCCCCAGCCAGATGCCTGGCCAATCGCCATCTACTTGAGATGCGGATCAAACTGCTGCAACCATGAGGCACGTGGTCGGCGCATTGGCCTCCTCCACTCACGAGGCTCCATCACTGAGAGAATCTGGTGAGCAGCATCAGCATCAGGAAAATGAGCGACATGTCAACACAGCTGCAGCTGATGCTCATGGATTGTACAAGTAACAAATCTCATCTGTCTCTCTCGGCAACCACTCGTTGGACACAAAGTCTGACCAGCGATAGCCAAGGATTCTCCGAAGAGACCTGGTACCAAAGCAGCTAAGTCTCCATCTCAGATCCTTGGTCAGAATCCAAGTCTCACATCCGTAGAGCAAGACTGGAAGGACCAAGGACTTAAAGACTCAGACCTTTGTCCTCCTACATAGGTTCCAACAGTGCCACATCCCACTGATCCAGTGAATCCCCAACTTCCCAGGCCGACCCAGATGTCTATTGACCTTTAGTTCACAAAATGCGGGAGACATGAATATCACTGCAAAGGAAAGTGAATCTCTCTGTGACCTCTACATCCTCACCACAAAAAGGTACAGACAGAAGCAAGCACATCCAAGATGTCATTGAAAACCTGGATCTTAGTTTTGACCCAGGAAACCCGTAATCCAGGGCGCAGACTCCTCATTCAGCACCTCGAGGGCCCGCAAAAGAGATATCCAGAGTTTCCACAAAGATGAGTGCATCATCTGCGAAATCAAGGTCAGAGATCTTGATATTCCCAAACGATGCACCACAGCTTGATCTCTCTGACATCCCTTCCAGAATCATCCCTACAAAGCCTGGAAAGTCGGGCAGTACACACCCTTGACAAACTCCAGTACCAACGGGAAATAAGTCAGGGATGGAACCACCACACCTCACAGCACTCTCAATACCAGAGTAGAGTTCAGTTCAGGTACTGAGAGCAGCGTCACCCCTTCGTAGTTGATGCACTCCTGGCGATCTCACCCTTTCCTTTCCAAAAAGGGACAACAAGGCTCCTCTTCCAGTGAGTTGTGATGATGCCTGCGTTCCAAACAGAGCACAGAACTGCATGCAACGGCATGAGAACAGCATTCACCAGCCTTGAGAAGTTCAGCATGGACGCCACAGATCCCAGGAGCTTTACCCCCTTTCACCGCAGCCATGTTTCTACAAATGAAGGTGGTTCACAGTTGATTGGAGGGTCAGCAAAAGGGATCGTTACATCCCTGACATGCAACTCAACAGCTGGTGGGTCAACCTGGTACAGCCGCTCAAAGTAATCGGTCCAGCGGGCCTTCACCTCGGACTCTTCTGTCAAGAGCCCACCACCCTCCGCTCTAAGTGCAGTACACCGGGGACGGCCTTGGAGGAACACATTGCGTGAATTCCTCTGTAAGCATTCACTTGACCACAGGTGATGCTCTACTCCTTCACAGATTCCTCACACATAGGTCTCCTTGTCAAAACAATATTAGTTTCAAGTCAAAACAACATTCGTTTGAAGTCAGGATTTATCAACTGAAGGGAAGCAACGGCCCACTGCCGCGGGAAGATAAATAAAGCTCACATTTTATGAGTTATCCCTTCGTCATTTCTCGTTCCAAGAATCGCTTGAAACATCAGCACACCATTGCTTCCCACGGCTGTTAGCACACCATTCTTAGCATCCAGTTGATAAATCCTCGAGTATGAGTCATCTGCCGATGCAGAAAAACGCTACCCTCGACAAAACCTAGTACTCCCTAGGTGTGAAATCAGTCAGGGGACTTGTGATTCAATGACTTAATTTGAGAGGGTGGTTCTGCATTCCCACTGTTTAACCACATGTCATTACCTGGGGGTGGTGCTGCTGACAGCAGACATGACTGCAGTCTGTCCTGCACCCGTCGTGCCAAAACTGCCTTCCAGCCCAGTGTAATACTCCCCAGTTTTTGTCACCACAGGACCACCTCCGGCACCATTCGCAGGCACATTTGTAGCTGAAGGAACATTAGCCAACATACGGCCAACAGATTTGATGATGAAGCAAAGGGAAGCGAAACGTGAAAGGCACATTACCAAGCGAGAGAGAGAGAGAGAGAGAGAGAGAGAGAGAGAGAGAGAGAGAGAGAGAGAGAGACAGAGAGAGCATGGCACTCGCCAAGCACAGAAACCGGAGAAGCGACTGTGAGGGGACAATCAGTGACAAATAAAGGACAAAATAAACACAAAGAACAGGAAGCAGGTGACAAAACGCACTGTCAGTTTGCTTGAAGATGCTGTCCAGATCCGCCAAGGCGGCGTACTTGTCGGCCGGTGGGACATCACCCTTGGAAACCGTGGTGCCGGATATCGAACTGAGGTCCGCGCTCGACGACTTGGGGAAGTTGTTGAAATCGGCGAAGTTTGGTAGCGACGACGTTGTGCTTCCTCCTGACACGGTGGGAGACAAACGGGGAGGGAATCACCACAAAATGCATCAGATTCGATTCCTTCACTTGGGGGAACATAGGAACCCATGGAATCGATCAAAATGAAACCCGCGAACTCTGAACAGGACGTGCGAACACTTGGATTGGACAAAACGTGTTAAAATCACAAAAAAAAAGAACAAACGTACACAGTACTGTCCATGCAGACCAATCACCAAGCACGGTAAACGATTCACATTTATTACGGTCCTGTTTACACAGTTTACACAGTCCTGGACTGACCAACCACAAACCACACTGACTGTTTCACGTTCACAATGCTGTTCATGCAGGCGAGACCAACCAAGATACCCGTTTGTTTGCAGTACTGATCATGCAGGCGAGAGCCACCAACCAAACATGGTAACCATTTGTGATTGTGCAGGTTTGCAAAGGATCACAACAACCACCGAGTCGAGTTAACATCGTGGGAAAAAGTTGTTTCCTTCAAAAATAAAATTCCACAATTTCACAACCACAAGGTGAAGTTAATGTTGCTCTTAAAATGGGAAAATGCACATTAAACAGGAAGGGTTTTTAAAAAAAATTTAATACAATAATAAAAACGGTCTACTAAGATGTTCAAACATCCTTACAATCACCATTTTGGTCTGACAATATGGAACGTGTACGCTTTGTGCGTACGCCGTATATCGGAATAAAGATCCGGGGGGGAGGAGGGAAGGGAAAAATGAAGACGTGAGGGAGAGAGTCGAGAAAGTTCAAACAGCAGAACGATTTGGTCAAACAGCAAAGAGAGGTCAGAAATAGAGACGGGTCAGAGGTTAAAACGTCGGTCTTGGTGTTGTGCTCGTTTTTCTAAAAGCCTAAACGTCCTTAAAACCAACCAGAGCGAAGTCCATGACGCACCGTCGCAAATCCCTGCGCTTCCCACCGACGGCAAAGTTTAAAGACGGCAAAAAGTTCCAACAGGAATAACCCCATATCAAATCCCCAATTTTGACCCCGCTGTGGCCCGAAGTTTCCCTCCCATTGGGGTATGAACCGGTGGTCAAATCAAAACATCGTGACATATTTCATGCGTCCCGCAATGATGATTTGCATAAATACAAAGTTTCATGAAAAAAAAAACCAAAAATGTTAAAAACGTTACCCGCAATTGCATTTTTTTTGGTATTTGACCTTTTCACCTTGACACAGGGGCGGGGCCAAAAATTAAACTGCTCTTGCACCTTCTTGCCATGTGGTGATCACAACTACCAAGTGGGAGCACATCACAATACCCCACCTCCCTCCAAAAAATGTTCTTTTTTTTGTTTTGTTTTTTAACCCATGGGGATAATGAGGAGGTAAAACTTAATGATTATGCGATTACGTACTTACATAAAAGCGAACTAACAACGGCGTTTAATAAAATGTCAATGACACGAGGGTGTAGGAAATGAGACGAACAGCGGGTTCGTCAGGAGGGCCTCCAGCATTGCACAACCAAAGCAAAGCACGGTGGTACAACTTGTTACAAACTCGAGCAAAAATAAAATCGTTTATTTTCACACACGGCAAACACATCGGAACTCAAAAACCAACAACGACGGTTGGGGTTTCATCCATAAACCAAACGGAATGGAAGGCAGCAAAGCAAAGCATCGATGGGGCGAAGGAGCAAACACACTGAGGCGGAGCGAGTCACGCGGGCCTTCGGTCACGTCTCACCTGCCGGCGCACGAGGGCCTGCCCAACCGGAGCGCGAGCGTCGAAAGGCTAGGCAGGGGCACGGCACGGGACGAAACAAACCGTGATGGAAGAAATGACGCACACGGCAACGGCGAGATAATGCAAGCACTGTAAACATGCACGACGTGCACGGAGCAAGCCACGGTGCACCTGGGACGAGCACTCACCTGTGCTCTGCGTGCGGATGGGCTGGGTCGTTTTGCCGAACGCCCCAAACGCGCCGCTGGCCACCGAGCTCCTGAAGGCATCGAAGTTGGCAAAGTTCGTACTCATTCCACCTGTAACCGTCGTACAAGGGTGGGGAAGGGCATAGCGCACATGAGTTGTTCAGCGATGGTGACACTCGGGTAAGCTGTATCATCAAGTGGTTGATAAACCAACTCGAGGAAAGAACGTGTTGGATAGGATCATGACTTCCATGGAAATGTGGAAATTACTTCTCCCATACGTCTGTCTGATCATAACACTATGCTTTGGTTGCTGATACTGCCGCAAACCAGAGAGCCTCGCGCAATCCAACGTCGTTACAATGGGCCAATGTCGGCCAGTGCCGTTGGAGCTTTTGGCAAATGGATTCGCAATCACGTTTGGGTGGAAGCAACAAGCAAAGCCGCTTATTCATGATTCTTTCATCTTGGTTTCTTCTGATCGAGACCCTCTTCATTTGACTTTACTTCCAGCTGCGAAACCACGTCCAACTGTAAGGCCATTGGGAAATACAAAAAACCAAACATTGCCAACGATTTGGCATAAAAACTTCTCGTGGGCCTGTGCGGCATTTCTGCGTGCGTTGTCCTCAAATTCTCCGTCAAGCTGGAAACACATCCAAGGCATATAATTAATTCCTCTTTTCAACGAGGAAAGGTCCCAGATGCATGGAAACGTGCCGTCGTAGTCCCGAAACCCAAAACTAACCCTCCCCCTTTGGTAAAGTTCAGACCAACATCCCTTACGGATCATTTTTCGAAGATGCATAGATTCACTTTGCAATCGCATGTGTTTTATAGACGTACCAACGTTCCGTACTTTATAGACGTGTACGTTGTAATAGTACGTACTTTAGTAATGTGAGCATTTCTATAAATGATGTGTATCAAGAACATGAGCACATATATAGAGTGCATACTTTATAGACGTGCTCACGTTTCAATGGGATGTATAATTTATGGATGTACAGTACTCACATCCTTTGGAGCGGTACTCAGTTGAAAAAGGACTATGTGTACCACTGGCTACCACCAGGTGGCGTTTGTGGCTTACGTTGGTGCATCATGTGCAGCCAGACAGACAGACAGACAGACAGACAGGCAATCAAACAAAGAGAACCAAATGCAATACCCTGTGGCGAAGGTAATTAGCAGCCAATCACCTTTTGACATGCTTTCAAAACAATACGAGGTTAGACCCCGCAAAGCGTGTCAAAAATGGATATTTCATTTATCCGAGATCCTCCCAATGAGCCGATTTCACGGATGGGAAACCATGAGCTCTCGTGAACGCGTGAACAGCGAACGTTTTAGGCGTTTATATTCTAAACTCGACCGGCACTCGGTAGAGCGCGTACCTCCGCCAGGCTGAACATGTCACGCTTTGTATCCCACCGGCGGGCCAGATCTGGATCCGGACCTGAACCAAGATCTAATTTCGTTCTGTCACCTACCAACTCATCCACATAGTTTTGTCATAACTCGTCAACAACTTTTTGGGGTATCCTGTTCACAGACAAATAAACGGACAACCAAACAGACAGACAGGAGTGAAAGCAAAACCTCTGTCCATCTTCAGTGGCGGAGGTAAGAAAAAAATAACCTGCGTCCACCTTCGGTACCGGAGGTAATCATTTGAAGTGCGAAGCTCAGGTGGAAAACGTTGAGAAACGTTCGAAGCATCCCGCTTCACCTCCATGGGAAACGTAACTATTTTAAAAGTAACTAGACGGCCCGTGAACCCGTTAGGTTCCCGTTGTGACAGCGGTTGATAAAAACATCATTTTTTTTTTTTAAAGGATAGCTCCAGCAAACTATACCGCTGAGGTTGTTTTAAAGGATAGCTCCAGCAAACTATACCGCTGAGGTTGTTTGCATTGATCAAAAAATCCCGAAGAAGACTTGACTGAATCGGGAATCGATTTTTTAATAATTTTTTTCGTTGCCCGATTTGAACGAAACTTGTAGTCGGGTGGTAGGAAGGGGGAATCACCACCGGAAGAGGGATCTGCAGCAGGGAAGACCAAAGATGTAACAGTACAGAGAGATATCCTTGGATTACTGGCAGCAAAGTCATGTAAAGAAAACATGTTCCGCTCGATTTCGTATAAAGCATTGAAGTATCCTTTAAGCAAACGGTACCCTACCTGCTTGCGACAGCAGATGGCAGTCGTCGGACAACACCAAAAAGTAACATGATGGAAGCTGCACTCACATCACTGAATTTACCGAACACAGCCTATGATGTCCCAGAAAAATTAAGGTTTACCGTGAATTGACTTATTGCGTATTTACGTTCGTCGGTGAATGTACCAGATAGTTTCGGTTGTTAGCCAGGAGAATTATGGCTGACATACCCACACGTTACAAAGTGGTTATTTTCGCGTGTGACACATACAATGCACATTCCATAAAACAGGCTGAACAAACTGCAAGAGGGCAGTCAGATGAGTACATTCTGCGCACACCTGATATCAGAATTCCGGCTGCATTTGGACAGTTTATGTGCAATGGAGCGGAAAAGATTGAACAGTTCTCTGTGAAGAGGAAAGTCTCATGGAGACCGAGTTGTGTACTATGCAAGGGGGAATCTCTGCATGAAGATAAACGTCACACCTGCTCAGAGGAAATACCAGCCTGGCTAACTGACCACGTAGAGGCTGATACAAAGATCTGCTACCTCACCCAACATGCACTAGATGAAAACTCTGGTGGTCCCACGGTCTGTGTAGTGCGTTCAAGTTCTGGGGATACAGACATTCCAATCATTTTACCGGCCAACGAACGTGAAAATTTAAAGATCATCATAGATCACGGGAGTGGCAAAGGTCGGCGATTCCTTGATTCTGAGTCAATGTCAACTCACTGAACTCCAGAAACGTGCATTGCTTGGTATCCCCGCCTTTTCGGGAAATGACTACGTTTCTTCATTTTTCCGAAAGGGAAGAAAACTTGGTGGACACTGATAAAAGATGATGAAAATTGCAGAAAGTATTCGCAGAACTGGGTAACGAGCAACAACTTTCCAGCGTAGTGTTTGATGGACTTCAAATATGTACGTGTGCAATCTACAATCAAAGGAGATGCAAACGTATTAATGAAGCCAGATCTACTATTTCTGGAATCGATTTCGTGACGGCAAGGTAGCTGATCTGTGTGCATTACCCCATGTGAGTCAGCACTGGCATTACATTCAGCTCGAAGTAACTATGTAGCCAGGATGTGGCGCTGGCTCACAGACCCAGCAATTCTTGGACACTCCAGTAAACCATGGGTGGACTGAAGATTTATCAATCCATTGGGTTGATATACCATATCGTGTGGATGTTGTGGAACTTCTGTGTAATATTTCTGATGAAGATAGGAAGACGAGTTATCGACTACAGTGAAGACAGTGATTGTGATGAAATGTCCGACTAACATCTATATTTGGTGATTGTATCCAGTGACGTAGTTATACTACTTCCACTGTCTTTGCTAGATTTCTTAAATTATATACTTTGATTCATCTGACTGTACCTGATTGAAACATGTTTTAGGGGTATTACATACTAAAGATCTTAATGTTTCATCTAGATCTATGAGGAGCAGGGGCAGTTCAGACAAAAGGGCATTTATGCGTTAAGAAAAAGATTTTCAGATATTTTAAAGAAAAATATGTGATATATATTTTTTAAGGCAGTTCTGAATAAAAATCAATAGACAATTGATGAATTTTTATATACTATAGTGGTTAGAAACTACATATGATAATGAAAAAAACTAATTATTAAAAAACTTTTGGGGGCAAGTGGGTGCCCTTGTGGCAGCTACAACGGTGGGGCAGAAAGAACGGACGTAGGACGGCCCGCACCTCTAGTTTAGCTTAGATGAACATTAGATGATTACTATTTTGAGCAACCAAGTTATCTGTGTCAGCATCGTATCAGTTTTTGCATCGGTTGTTATTTGTTGACCTTTGACTTTGAGTTAAGGTCACCATAAAAGATGTGAGTTTGTGTTTTTTTTTTTATAAGATTAGACACTTGAAAGCATAAACGAGTCATAAAAATACTGCATTTTAGCTTTCAGAATCAGTTTTATAGTAAAAACTCATAATTGGCTAAATTTGACCCGGTTGACATTTGACCCGCAATATCTCGGAAAACGCCCCGAACCTGGCTGATCACTTTCATATTCGTCATGTACCAAAAACTGATCTAGAAAAGTTGGATGAAAATTTGTCCCTCTTCCAGTGGTGATTCTCTCCCCCTTCCTTCCTCTAACTTCCCCTCTATCTGTCTGTCTTATGTGTGTATATATTATGTGTGTGTGTGTGTATATATATATTACACATGCAACCAACAGTTTTGTCTCAGTAGTGAATAAGGCATTAAAGAAACATGGGCCTGTAGATGAGTATGGAGAATGATATGGGCCGAGCAGCAGAGAAAATAAATGAATATCAAGTTAGAGGGGAAGGAGATTCAGGCGGGGAAATAGGTTAAGTATCTGGGGGGGGGGGGACAGTGATGGGGATGGTAAATTGGAGGTAGAGTATGGAGGAGGATCCAGGTGGTGTGAAGCATGGAGGAGGAGGATGGAAGGATTGAATGCAGACAGAAAAAAATCAAGAAATTTAAAGGGAAAGTTTGGTGGTCTTGGTGTGACCCGGCCCACCTTCACCTTTGGAGATGGTGGCACTAACAGAGACACGAACAACAGAGGCTGCAGGTTTGCGAGAACAACTGGGTCAGGAGGATTGTGGGAGTGAAGAGGGTGGATAGAAAGAGGATGGATGAACTGATGGAAGAGATTGGTGTGCAGATGAGCTTGACGGGGAGATTGGTAAAAAGCCGGTAAAAGTGGGCTGGACACGGTGCAGATGGAGGTAGAGAGAATGGCAAAGAGTGCGGATAGGTTAAGGGAGAAAGGTCGGAGGAAAAGAGGTAGATCGAGAATGGAAAGAGTTGGCTGCAGACAGGAGGAAGTGGAGGGGTATCATGGTGAAGCAGGGCAGAAGATTGGTACCATCAGACCTCACCGCTTATAAACTCCACATGATACGTCTCTCGAAGAGAAGGAGAAGAAGATGCAATTCACGTGAAATTCGACATGCTGTTGTGATGCGAAGAACTGAATAAACCATTTATTTATTTGGGTACCAAGCCTTACCAGGCTGGTAACCTGTTGATTTTGTTATGTAGTATATTCTTGTTATTATTACTATTATGATTATTTTAACCATAGGCTCCTCAACCCCACCGATAATTCCTGACCAAGCTCGGCAAGAGAAATTGCAGACAGTCGAAGACGATTTTATGACAATGTTGGTGGTGAGCGTTTTATCGTTGGTGAGCAAGTCTCAGCTAGGGGAAAGAGATAAAATGACTACATCTGATGGCAAGAGTACTTCGACCGAGAATCGAGAGTTTTACATTGATGTTCCGATCTGCCCAAGCCCCTCTGTCCCTCAATTGTGCACAAACTGTCACAATATCCGTGCACACATGCAAGATGGCCGCAGCATGCAAGGTCGAAAAATTCAGCTTCCATGAAGATTGAACAAGCGGTCAGGGCAGTGACCCTATTTTTTGGGAAACTCAGCTCGTCGCCAGGTCCCATCCGAGGTCATGCTGTCGAAATGCCAGATACACACCAGATTTGCCCATCGTCGGTCGCTGTCCTTGTATCTCATGCCACGTACACCGAGGTCTCCTCATGTGCTGGTCATGCACATGATCCAGTGCAAGTTCTGCCACAAGCCTTCGAACCTCAGAAGAAATATGCAGAGGACCCTGACAGATTTGAGTCGGATCCACTGAGGACCGCTCTTGTCGATTTGCACGGATCCCTTTGTTCGAGTTGGACCTATCGCTTCTACTATCTCTCATCAACGTTACTTGGTCATACTCGATACTGCGCACCACTGTATATCGATCAAAGCATTCCGAATTAGCTCGTGATACATTACTGTACACTAGATCCGCTCGGAGCTTCTATAAATACGAGCATAAAATGGAACACAGAGTGAAGAGGTGATTTCATCAGCAACTAGAGCAAAGTCCTGCCCCCTCATTCCTCCCCACATCCATTGTTTGTCCAAGTCTGCCTCTATCTTGGCCTTCAACTCTGCTGTTGGTGTTCCCCCCTCTCTCAACTGTTCCTTTTGTCCTGTTGTGTCCTAATCCATTCAACGTACTAGTACTAGCTCTTCCATGAGCCTCGACTATGTAAAGAAAAAAAACTACGTTGATGGTACGCCATCACAAATCCCCACGCTTCCCACCTACAGCAAAGTTGAAAAATGGCAAAAAGTTTGCCGCAATATCAAATTTTGAGGGGGGGAAAAAACCCCGTAACCTTCAGTCTGGGGCATGAACCGGGGGTCAAATGTAAAAAAAAATCGTTCCATATTTCATGCGTCACCCAATGTTGATTGCATACACAAACTTTCATTCAAAAAAACTCTTTAAAATGTGCCCGTCGTCACATTTTTCAGTGTATGACTTTTTGACCCTGCCCCAGGGGGCAGGTTCAAAATTACTTTGCTCTCATACCTTCGTGCCATGTGATGATCATAAACTCCCAAGTTTGGTGAATTTATGCCCAACCGTTTAATTAGGTGATGCCTGGTGTTGGCTTAATGGTTCGGGCGGTGGGCTTGGGATCCTAGGGTCCTGAGTTCAAATCCCGCTCAGCTATTGAATTAATACCAGGTGGGGTTAACTCAGCCTGTCATCCTTCCGAGGTCGGCAAGATGAGTGCCAGCATGCTGGTATACTGTGTCGGAGTGGCGACCCGTCCAGGATTGTGCCCAACAGCCAAGGAGACCGATTAGGCAGCACCAACGCTCTGCACAGAGTATGGTCCCAATGGATGGATGGTTTAGTTAGGAGGAGATAGCGTGACGGACTGACAGACTGAAAGATAGAACCGATTACAATATCCCACCCCTCCCCCTCGTTATTGTCAAAAAGTGTGGGGATAAATATTATACCAACGGATGTGACAAATGTTGATACCAAGCTGTAGACCCGTGATCGAGCCGATCCACAGATACTTCCTATCCATTGATCTAGATTCGCCCAATAGCTTTCTGCGCGTGCATCAGAGCCGTGTGGACTGTGGAACCCGCTCAGAGAAGCAAGGTTGACCTGGACCAATAGCCCGGTCGTCGGGACGCTCATTTCCTTTTCACCTTTCATTTTGGTTGGTCCCTGATGTTCTCCAGGGCACTTCACTGCTCGAGTTACACCAAGACCTAGACAGATCCAGGAAGCGTAATTGCATCGTTTGGTATGCAAGGTGTTACGAATCGCGATCACCATACCACTGTATAGTATTATAGTCGAGTGCGGCTGCAAAAAAGGGACCCTTTTCCAGATGCTTGTGGCGTTGTACTGTTCAGGATATGCTCCCGATGGCCTGTTCATTGTATTTGAGTGGTTATTCTATTTTAATTCAACATATTGCTTTGGGTTTTGGAGTAGTATGGGAACGTATGGCATACGTGTTGTCGACCATATCGGTAAAAACCCAAACAAGTCATTTTAAATACCTTGATAGTTTGCACGATCTATGGAATGTATCGATTCAAACTGATGAGTTCACACGTGCACAGTATGGTAACATGTCGTAACAAGCAGGTTTTGATTTTTAATGAACACACGCAACACAATATCGGGAATGGTTGGACCATTCAAGTTAAATCTCAGGGCAAATTTACAACAGAATAAAAATAAAACAGGTGTCAATTGCTATGGGGGGAGGATGGGGGGGCGTGGAGGAGTCTGCTTGCTATGCCTCCACTGTGTCTCTCTCCTTCCATTCTACTCCTCATGGGCCTACACTATCCTTAAAAAGTTTGGTGACGATCAACTAAAGCGGTTAAACACATTACCTTCACCTATACAACCCCCCCCCCCCTTCCCATTTTACTCCCATTGGGTACCAAGTATGGCTGCGATCAGTGCCTAGTTTGGTGGCCCTACAATGAATGCCCCATTCTCAAGATATACAACATATAAAGGAATGCAGGCAGACAGACAGACAGACAGACAAACAGAATGAAAAATCACTCATAGAGCGACACTTGGCAAAACAGAACAACGTAGAATGGCACTCGGTGGAGCGCATACCTACGCCAAGCTGAACAGTTTACGTTTTGTGTCCCACTGATAGGCTGGATCTGAACCAAAATCGAATTTGCTTGTTCTCGTCACCTATCCAACTCATCCACCTAGTTTTGTCAAAACTCGTCCACAACTTTTTTAGATAGCATGATATATACTGTATATAGTTTGTTGGCCCTATCTCTCAGTTTTAGAAATTAGGCTTATGTTGACCTTTTGACCTGAAAAATAATTGGTCATTGAATTCATTGACCTGAGATGCAACTCATGTTCAAATTTCAAGTCAATCGGATGAAAATTGAGGATTTTAGAAATTGCACCGACGTTGTTGACCTTTGGTCTATGTTGACCTTTTGGCCTAAGTTGACCTCCAAAATAGTTGGTGGTTGAATTCAGCGACTTCATATGCAAATCCTCTTCAAATTTCAGGTCAATCGGATGGAAATTGACAATTTTAGAAATTTGGCCTATGTTGACCTTTTGGCCTCTGTTGACCTTTTGGCCTAAGTGGACCTCAAGAATAATAGTTAATTGAATTCTGTGACCTGGTGTGCAAATCCTCTTCAAATTTCAAGTCAATCGGATGAAAATTGAGGATTTTAGAAATTGCACCGACGTTGTTGACCTTTGGCCTGCGGTGACCTTTTGACCTTTTGACCTTTTTGACCTCAAAAATAAATTGGATTCTGTTGGAACACCAGCTCTACCATTTGGCAAAGTTTCGTGAAGATCGGTTTAAATTGTGACCTGTAGTTGATTAAAGATGAGCGCAGAGAGAAACAAATGGAAGCGATCAACATACTTGTCAAAAAGTTTTTAAAATATATAAAAAAATTTGCCAAGTAAAAATGGAACCACGTGACCTGTGACGTCATAAATTTACATTTCCCACGAACATTTTTGCATAGATCACCCTCAAGAATTTTCATACTGATCGGATGAAGCGTTGTACTTGTCGAATTATGACATCACAATGAAGGCACTGATAACGACGACATGTACCCCCCCCCACACCCCCATGGGGAGTACTTGACAATGAGCTATGTTACAATTTTTTTCCATCGAGTGGTTTCGGAGATATAGATCGATGTATCAATGACCAATGACGTCATAATTATCACTGAAAAATTATACACGAGTGGACGCACACTACGGTGAAAATTTTGTGTCAATCGGACCAACGTTCACAACAACAATAATTTCCCAGCTGAAAGGTTTGGAACCCGAATAATAAATAATAATAACAGAACTGCCACTTTATAACTGCTGGCAGTGATGACGGGTACCCACACGTGTCCGCTTTGACCCAACTGATACAACATGAGACTTAAATCATAGTAGCAAAGTTCGCATTCATAGGATAAAGGTGCAGAAAGAAAACATTATTTAATAGTGAAAAACCAGGCCTGCTTTGTTGAGACGGCGCGGAACAGACGAGTTTCGAACTGGGCAGCAAAAGCGTTAAATTTCGTGATTCCTGGCTACCAATTTCAAAATATAAATAATCTCTGGCTGCCAACCCGCATGACCAATCAGTTGAAATTTTAAACTTTTGTTTCAGATGTCGGCAAATTATAAATCTGAAGTTTTGTATATATAGATGCTGCTGTTCCAGAGTAAACATTAATTAATATTTATCCTTCAATCCAAGATGCGGCCAAACCATGTGACTTATGACGTCAATAAATTTTATCACGTGTGCATACACGATGTAGATGATAATTGCGCATTTTCGCTTCGACAGGTTAGGCAGTTCCAGAGAAAACTATTTAATATTATTCTTAAATCAAACATGGCTGCCAAAACCCTGGGCCTGATCCCGTTTGAAATTTCAAACCTTCATTCAACATGACTGTTCCACCATAACGCTGATGTTTACATTTATTGATGCAGTAGTTCCAGAGTAAACATTAATTAATATTTTCCTTCAATCCACTATGGCAGCCAAACGTTGTGTCACCTCAAAAGGGGGTGAAACTTTATTTGCATGAGAGGCGGTCATAGTGGTGGAGTTTCGCCTGGATCTGTTCAGCCGTTTCAAGAAAAAAGACGTTAAAAGTTATTATTTTTCAATCCAAGATAGGCTGACGAACCATGACCTATGATATCACAAATTTATATCTGCTTCCAACTCGGTATTGGAACAAGTGTGTGAAGTTTCTGTTAATCGGTGAAGGTGCGTTTTTCTATCCAAGATGGCCGCCAAACCATGTGACGTGTGACATCATAATTTTTAGCACGCATGCATACGCGATGGTAGATGATAACCAATTTTCATCGATTCGTTAGTTAAGCATTCCAGAGAAAACATTATTTAATATTTTCTTAAATCACAGGCGGCCAAACCATGTGACCTATCAATTCGAAATAACAAACTTATATCGCCTACCTGTCCCGATAGAGTTGTGAAATCTCCCTTCATCGGACCAGCGCTTCTGGAGAAAAAGATGTTTGAAGGTTTTAGGGTTTTTTCAAGATGGCCGCCAAAACCATGTGACACGATCAAGAAAAATTAACAACTTGAGAAAGGACCTCATGCTGATATATGTGTAAAGTTTCGTCTCAATCTGTCTTTCCGTTCTGGAGAAGAAGATTTTTTAAAATTTATCCATTTTCAAATCCAAATGGCTGCCGAACATGTGACCTATGACATCAAAAATTTAAATTCTGCTTTCTATCGTCGACCTTAACAAGTGTGTGAAGTTTCGTGTAAATCGGAAAGGTCGATTTTTCTATCCAAATGGCCGCCAAACCATGTGACTTCTGAGGTAAAATTATTTTGCCATCTATGCAGACTTGATGTGAAGAAGGCAGTTGCAAATTTCGCTTCGATGGCTTAAGGAATTCCAGAGAAAAACATTATTTAATATTTTTTCTTAAAACCAACATGGCGGCCAAACCATGTGACCTATCAATTCGAAATTAACAAACTTACATCGCATACATGTCTCGAATATAGTGTGAAATCACGCCTTCATATGGATCCAGCGCTTCTGGAGAAGAAAGATGTTTGAAGGTTTTAGGGTTTTTTCAAGATGGCCGCCAAACCATGTGACCAATCAAGAAGAATAACAAACTTGAAAGAGGACCTCTTGGGAATGTAGCTGTAAAGTTCGCCTCAATCCGTTCAGCCCTTCTGGAGAAGAAGATTTTTTTAAAAAAACACTAAAAAACAAGATGGCGGCCGAATTACGTCATCGATGACGTCAAAAAAACATTTTTGACGATAATTTTGGCGTAGATGATGCTCAGAATTTTCAAGATTTTCCTATCGGCGTTCTACCTTGACGAATTTCACCGGTATATCGCTTCAACCTATGACGTCACGAAAAATCACACGTGTTCCCCATAGGGAGCTTAATAAAATGTATCAAACGAAAAATTTTTTCCATTGCACGGTTTCCGAGATACAGAATGTCAAAGTTTATCGCTTTTTTCAAAGATGGCGACCGCACCACGTGATCAATGACGTCATAATTATAACCTGATTGTGCTATCAAAAAAGATACCATACTATGGTGCAAATTTTGTGTCGATCGGACTTAGTCCCCAGAGAAATGATTTTAAAGCGAAAAGGTGCAAAAGCCGGCGGAAAATAATAATGCGTAATAATAACAGAAGAAAAACAATAGGTACCCTGTACTCACAGGGTACCCCTAATAATAATATTATTCATAGCAACCATACAACTGTACACTCGAATAAAGCGTCCACAACAGAACAAAAGAGAATTAACTTGAGCACGGCGGTACCACGATGAACTACATTTGAGGCTAGCGCTACGGATTGGAGGACAATCCCAACTCGGATCCGTTTGATCATCATCTTCGGGGACCGATGAAGATTCGAGTCTTTTTCACAAAGGCCATAAACCCTCGAGGAGCCGGAGGAGAACGTTGTGGAATCGTCGGTTCCGACTCGATGGATTCGGAATCGTGTACCAGGAGAAACAAACTATTTCATCCGTCGGTTGCAGGAACTGCAAGAGACCTGTTTAGCGTACAGGTGGAAAACGTTGACGACGTTCTGATTTGATGAATGCATTCTTCTTCGTACATGTCGAAGCTTTTCAATTTCCACCCTGTAGAAACGGCTTCAGATTTTACACCGGGCGGAAAATGTACGTCTCGGTTCCACCAATAGCGTGATCGAATTAATATTAGAGGATGTTTTGGAGGAGAAAACGTGTCATTTTCACGTTTGGAAGGAAGCGGTGATGGGGAAATGCCAAGTTATCTCGAGTGCATTAGATGCGCGGATC
>CM068968.1:68498671-68529465 GCA_035128595.1 Eptatretus atami | reverse complement strand
TCTCTCCTCTCTCTCCTCTCTCTCTCTCTCATCCCTCTCTCTCTCTCTCTCTCTCTCTTCTGTCTGTCTCTCTGTCTCTCTGTCTCTCTGTCTCTCTGTCTCTCTCACTCTCTCTCTGTCTGTCGCTCTGTCTCTCTCTCTCTCTGTCTCTCTCTGTCTCTCTGTCTGTCTGTCTCTGTCTCTCTCTCTCTCTCTCTCTCTCTCTCTCTCTCCTTCGTCTCTCTCTCTCTCTCTCTCTCTCTCTCTCTCTCCTCTCTCTCTCTCTCTCTCTCTCTCTCTCTCTCTCTCGTCTCTCTCTCTCTCTCTCTCCTCCTCCCGTCATATCGAGGTGCGACAATAGAGAGAGAGAGAGAGAGAGAGAGAGAACAGTGATGTAAGAATGCAGAAATGGCAAACACACCATTTGGGAACCAATGCGATTGGAAGTGAAGAGATAAATTTTACGGTCATCAAAATTTTTCCTTCATGAACTGATCAAATGCAGCCCAAAATGTCAACATTTGCGTATCATTACGATTACTGTGCTGCTGGCCTTTAGAGGGTTAATAGGTATGCACGCATGAGTGACACCTTGCCTTGTTCCCGAAACGCCAGGCCAATATCAGAGGTCATGGGAAGGCCAAAGAACTCGCAATCCGAGATTGAATGAAAACGTTGCTCGTGGTAATCTTTCCTCCGAAGCGCCAATCCATCCATCTCAACAAATATTTATCCATCCACTGCAAACTTCTCCACCAGTGAGGGTGAGGAAGTCATCGGCCAAAGCTGGTCACCTGTTCTGCCACCATCAGTGCACTCAAAATGACCTCTGGCAGATCTGACTTGACTTTGAAATCACTCACGATCGTTACAAGAGGTGTAAAGAGAGATCCACAAAGGGTTTCAGAGAGAGAGAGAGAAGAGAGGAGAGAGAGAGAGAGAGAGAGAGAGAGAGAGATCCACCAAACGGGTTTCGAAAGATCCACAAAAAAGGTTCAGCGAGACCCCTTTAATCCCATGCCAAGTCACACTAGTCATCATCTGCAAGACTGTGAAAAGGAATATTTCAGAGATCATCAAATAATCG
Organism: Eptatretus atami; assembly: GCA_035128595.1. NCBI lineage: Eukaryota > Metazoa > Chordata > Myxini > Myxiniformes > Myxinidae > Eptatretus > Eptatretus atami. The sequence continues at coordinate 68,528,399 of CM068968.1, read as the reverse complement.
TATGGCAAAATCCGATGATCAATTACCTGCGTGGACACCTCTCCCGAACTCGCTGGCGATTTGTTTTGTTTTTTTTGGGGGGGGGGGGACAAAAAAAAAACGTGCCACTAACTTGAAGCAGGAAGCGACGATATCCTCCTCCCCATCCTCAGGCCGAGTGTTTAACACGAAGTCCTGCTTCCAGCCAATAATTTCTGGGTTGGCTGCCATCCTTCATGCATACATCAATCGGACTTGAATGAAATATTTTCTCTCGCTCTATCCCTGGCACCTTCCAATCTGCTGAAGACATGGTGCCAAGTCCATTGCTGCTTCTTGTATACATACAATACCTCTCTTTCACCTTGTCAATGGCTCCACATTTCCATAAAGCGACATTTTCCTGCAATAAATTATTCTCATCCGGATGTTCATAAATTGGTAAAAGGGCAAATGGCAATATATTGTGAAGGAAAAACCGACTCACAACGCCAACAACACAGAAAATAACAAAGCACAGAGACATTAAATAAAATTTCACTGGTTAATGTGCGTCCTCCAGCCGCCTCCGACGCGTTAGTTTTGTTGTGGTGTGTTTGTGTGATGTTTGTGTCTGGTGCGTTACGTAATTATTAAGAAACATAATTAGAACTGCCACTTTATAACTGCTGGCAGTGATGACCGGGTACCAAGACATCCCGCTTTGATGCAACCCTGCGCTGATCGGAAACCTGACCCTGACCCGTACAATGTGATTTAAATAAATTCAATTCAAATCAAATGGAAGACCAAATACGTACAGTCTCGCATTGGAAACATCAGAAGGAACCCAAACAAGACAAGAGCGCAAGTGAGCACAATATACGCCCGGACAAGAAGGTATATACAGAATTGTGCTACGACATGGAAAACAGCATCCTGGTTGCCATGGCAACCACTTTAGATGACGAACGTATGTCGCGACCACCGTCTCCACAGTCTGTACCTATGTACCAAATACGAAACGTGAAAGTTGAAAACTTTGGGAGTTAGAGTCGGACAGGAACGGATGGAAACAGCATCCTGGTTGCATGGCAACCACTTTAGATGACGACGTATGTCGTGACACACCATCTCCACAGTCTGTACCTATGTACCAAATATGATACGTGAAAGTTGAAAACTTTGGGAGTTAGAGTGCGGACATGAACGGACGGACGGACGACCGGTATCACATAATACGCCCCGATATATATATATATATATATATATATATATATATATATATATATATATATGGGCGTATAAAAAAAAGCAAACATGACGTCATCAGGAGCAACCTGGATAGGATTGTGTTTCAGCTGCTACTCCCTCTACCTCAAACCCATCGAGGCACAGCCAAGTGAGCCTCATTTAAAAATATATATAAAAAAAAATAAAAATAAAACCAAAAAGAACCTCGATCAAAAATTAAATAATTATGGCTGCCAGACCATGTGTCTGATCAAGTTGAAATTTAAAACATGTATTCCCCCATCAGGACTAGATCATAATATTGAAGTTTCATGTCGATTGATTAAGCGGTTCCAGAGAAAACATTATTATCCGTTTTTCCAACATGGCTGCCAACCACGTGACTGCTGTCAAAATTGTCTTAAAACATTCTACACGAGCAGTCGCACCGATGGTGACAATTTCGTCTCGATCTGACAAGCGGTTGCGGAGAAAAACAACAAAATTCTGTGCGGACAAACAAACAGACCAAGCGCAATACCTTCTCCTTCGGCGAGGGTAATAATTCCTGCTGTACGGTGACAAGCAACAACAACTCTGCGGAGCGCACACAGGTCCAACACCAATATACAAGCTTTGGAGCCAGAGAAAAAGGGACACAAAAAAAAAACCCCCCTTCGACTTTTGATGGCCTCACCTGCTGAAACAGATGGGAAAGGAAGGAAAGTCAGCAGGCAGCGGAGCTGTGCTGGCTCCGAAGGAAGGAAAGGTGGCGGTGGTTGGTGGCACCGTTCCCGCAGGGGTAGCAGACACCGAGGGAGATGGTGCAAACGGGTCCCCCTCAGTTCACTCAGGAGATCCATTTGAGAGGACTTCCTGGTCTGAAGTTGCAGCTGTGATTGCAGTCGACTTGTTGTGGAGCTGATTGGGGGGAGGGGGGAGTGGAGGGGGAAGATGGGATAATCGAAAAGCAATTCAAACCCATCATGTCTCGTCTCCACAAGCAAGGTCAGAACTTATCCGAGTTGAAACAAGACAGAGCCCAAACCAAACTGCTCCGTTGGTAAACAAAAAGTCAGGCATTCAAGTTGTGGCAATATACCGTTTCATAAAAACGATATGCAGGAAAGTTGGCGACAGGGAGTCCTCCGTAAAAGTAGTTCGTTGTTTTTCGGGATAAAAATGAAAAATGTAAAAAATAAAATAAAATAAAAACGGAAGCGTTGTCGCTGTCCTCTCGCTGTCTGTCTGTCTGTGTCTCTGTCTTTGTCTCTTTCTCTCTCTCTGTCTCTGTGCCCTGTATAGTAATGTTCGCCGCCGACTTTGTTAAACGTGCTTAAGCACCTTCATTTTATTCACTTTTGGTCAAGTATTTATTTACCTCGTAAGAAGAGTGACAAACGACCGACAAGTGAGGCTCATGCCTCTATGAGCAAGAGGAGACGCGGTGCGGTCATCTTGCGGACTAAATTAGATGTGTTTAGGCAGTTCGATTGCTGGTGGTCGTGCAGTGCATATAGCCGCCATCATTGGGTTCCCGTGATGACTGAGACGATCAAGGCAACAAAGGACAAGGTGAGAGCCGCTGGGGCAACGCAATACGCCACTGGGTGCTTCTACGAATGTACGCACTCATCGTTTGGTGATGGAGGAGACGGAATGTTTAGTCTGGATCGAACACCAAAACCAAGGAATGTCACGTGCAAATTAAGTTTGCTTGCTATCCATGCGAAAGTCCACAGTTTATTTACGACCTGAAGGCGAACGAGGTGAGTCAAGTCGAGGTGCAACCTTTGATGCCAGCAGAGGCATCAAGATGACAGGCGAGGGTGTCACCTCCATAACATCAAGACGACAGGCGAGGCAGAGAGCGCACTTCCCAGAGACATTGAAAGGAAATTGTTGAAGAAGGCGAGTACACAGATAAACAGCTATTTGACACTGATGAAGCCGGGCTGTTTTGGAAACTAATGCCTGCGAGAACCTACATCTCAAAGAAGAACTCACAACGCCGTTTCCAACGCTGCCAAAGATCGCGTCACCCTTTTGCTTGCAGGGAATGCAAAGGACCACCTCCCAGTACAATGGGCTCAAATAAGAAAGCATGGATCACCGGAAGTATTTCTTCACACTGGCCGACGACATACGCCATGCCGGAGTGGAAAGACGATTGTGCAAGAGGGAATATTACTTCAAAATGATCCTGTTAATAGACAATGCACCTGCCACCCTGTTCACCTTAATGAATTGTCTCTAAATGTCAAGGTAATATTCTTGCCACCAAATACCTTCACTCATCAACCACTTGATCAGGGCGTCATCGCGACCTTCAAGCGTATTACATGTGCCGTACCTTCAAGAAACTCCTTGATGCTGCCGATGGCAAAGCCGCACAACCAATATGGGAATTTGGGAATAATTTTGACATCCTTAAAGCAGTTGACATAATGTGTGAGGCATGGGAGGAGGTGACCCAAGGTTGTATGAATGGAGTGTGGAGGAAGCAAGCTGTGGCCAGAGTGTGTGGCCACAGTTTCACAGGATTGGTTAACGTGGTCCCGCGGGACAGCATGGCATCCGAGGCTGGCCCAGCAGGCTGGGTTTGAGGAAGTGCAAGTGGAAGATGTCATCGAAGTGTATCGGAGTCACACGCTGAAGAACTAAGAATGATGACTTGAGAGGGAGCTTGAGACTCAGAGGGCAGAGGAAGAACAAACGCCTGTGGACCACCGCCGGTGAGAGCCTTCCGCTACTTCGATGAAGCCATGGAAATACTAAGTGAGGAAGACTTGAGCAGAGGACGAAGCTCTAATGTGTGCAGGCAAATCGCAGTGCTCTCCAGTGCTACAAAGAAATCGACAAAGAAAAACAACAAAATGCAAGCAAAAGTCACGGGTTAAGTTTTTTTCCCTGCCAACGTAACACGAGGACCACCATCAACCCAGCAGGCAGAGGAGGAAGAGGCAGACGACCCAACCCCATTTCCTACCTCCCTGTGACTCCTTCACCTCATTCCACCTCCTCAAGCAATCTCTTTAACCATCACTGATGAGTGTTAGACTACTGTAACATGATTACGATACCTTCATTGTTTGTTTCAGAAATATCCCTACATAACCCGTCTAAGAGGGAGCACTGTTTCGGTATCGATAGCATTTCCCAGGAACGCATACAGGACGTACATGGAGGACTCCCTGTATTGTCATAATGACCAAATTAACCTGCAGACTACAAGACACACCTCCGTACGAGGTTACACAACGTCCAGTTACGATGCGACGCAATCTGTTTTTGATCCAGGGGTGCAGCCATGTTGATGGGTCGTCACCAAGCAGTGCAAAGGCCACAATCTTTATTTTAAATCGTTTTGCACTCTTACCGCACCTCAGAAAAGAAAAACAAACAAACGTACAAGGAATTTGATAGCACATGGCAGTCATGGTTTATTTATTTCATTTATTTATTTAAAGTTGCCCACCAACATGGCTGCCGCAATGAAATGGCTGAACGAGAAAGTAACGGAAATGACGTCCGAGATGTAAACGTGATTCTGCTGTGACGAGGACGGAATCCTGCGACAATAAACAAACAAAAAACTGGGCAGATCTGGCAGGATTGTTGGAATCGTCATCCTTTTGTTGTGATGGTTCAGGTTCAACGGTAACGAGTTGAGATCCGAGAAGAAACTTGCGGACGACGCAAACCTGCTTAAAGCTAAGAGCCACGTGTGCACAAGCCGTGACATATCCATCACGGCTCGAGTCTGAATGATCTGGGATGCGTCGGATTAGGAACGAATAAATAAACGAACAGCAGCAACAAATTCAATCTCTTATTCCTGATTGAAAGACGGGAATTTTCTTCCAATTCCCAGCTAGTTGGCTCAAAAGCGCAAAGGCAAGGTTCGAGTTTAACCGACGCAATTGGTGGCGACAGACAACATAATGTCATGTCACAACACATGTTCCCCACACAGGTGGGAAACAGCAGCGGAGGAAGCACTGGAGACTTTGCGGTCGAATCGCGTCCGCAGAAACGCTCCGTCCTCACAATCTAGCATTGGGCCTAGGAACTGAAAAGGCTCATCACCATTGTGAACTAATTGGCACGGGCACCTCATAGAACGGGAAGTTTAATAACCGACTCGCAGACAAATCCCAACGGGTTACTTTTCGTAAGGAGATGGAAAAGAGGTCAGCACCTGGGTCGGAGTGGCGCGGCAGGTGGAGGCCTTTCCAGGCCGAACTTCAGGAGTGCTGCTTCGGCTACTTGCCGACGAGCCAGAAAGTGAGGCGTGAACCGCGCCACGGTCTTCGCCTGTTCTGGAAGAATGTACCTGAAGGAAACAATCTGTGACAACAGGTAGGCCTCAAGAAAAGTTTAAATCAAAATGAGACGAGTCGAGCCTCAACCGAAATGAGAACATTCAATGAACTTATCCCTTGGTTAACTCTCAAACACAAGAATCGAACAAGTGCATGCAAACGTACACATGTACGACACTAGAACGGCATTCAGTGAGCGCATACTCGCCAGGCTGAACAGGCAAGTTTTGTATCCCACTGATAGGGGATCTGTATCCGTACCTTAACCAAAAGCCAATCAGCTTGTTCTCATCACGCCCCAACTCATCCACCAAGTTTTGTCCAATACGTACACAACTTTTTGAGACATCCTACTATACAGTGCATCATTTTTGGCCCTATGGTGAGAAATGCACTTGAACAATTAAAAAAATTCTTGTATCCAGATCCGTATAGTCACCAAAATCGATAAAATTCGTCCTTGGCACACACCAAATGTGTCGAGCAAGCTTCGTTTGAATCTGTCCATAACTTCGTGAGATATCCTGCTCACAGACAAACATACAGACAGACAGACAGACAGACAGACGAACAGGAGTGTAAACATAACCTCCGTCCACCTTTGGTGCGGAGGAGGTGGTAATCCGTCTCATGTACCAATCACAATATTTTAACATACAAGCTCATTTGGTGGGAATGTATCACTTGGGAACGGAGGCGCATACTCGATGGAGGTTTGGGGCAGTCACGAGTCGAGATACGTCCGAGGGTAGAACCGATCCTGGACAGATCGACAAACACAGGATATACTCGACGGAATGCAATTCGGCCAGGAACTTGCAATTAGTTAGGGTGGCGAGGATAACTGGCCTACTCTTTGTGAAAGACGCCGCGGTATCTTTAACGTCCACTAATGCCCCTTGTTACTGGCAGATTGTCCTCCGCCTTAACGTCCATCCAATGGACGGCGTACATATCAATGCCTCGCCCTTCATGCAAAACACCAGGGCGGGGGTTTATAGCTCGGTTGGGATTCAAACCCGGCTACTACAGGCAATAGACAATGGATGACGGGATGAGGTTCCATCTCACTTAAATACCAAGTACCAGGTTACTGGGATAAGAAGCCATTCGAGCATCCTGCGGAGTGGCGACCCGTCCAGGATTGTACTCCTTAGCCAATGAAACTGCCTCGGCAGCTTCGATGCGCCTCGTGGCCTTAAAGGAATGGTTATTATTGTTATCCTGAGAGTCAGCATGAAGCGGCACGCTATTTTTAAATTGTTCGGCACCACTCGCCGAGGTTCGAACCGCGACCCTCGCAGACTCAGAGCAGACGCCGCAACATGACACCACTGAGTGATTGTTGATGGAACCCAGGCAGCAAGGTCGATTTCCTCCCCCACAGTATTCTAACCTCCCCACAGTATTCCTGCACGTTATTGGCTTCACTGCCAAAAATATTCATGAAACTGCCTCAACGGATTCTGACATCAGCACTCGAGTAATATCCGGGTAATAGTTGGAAATAGGATCACCCCATGGCTACTAATGGGAAAGTTTTCCCACTGTAACCCCTTGGTAGTGAACACGATAACAAGCAGTAAAAACTTCGGCAGAGGTAAAGTAGGAGGTTTTAACCGTCAAAACAAGAAATAAAATAAAGAAATAAAAATTTGCGACAATCCGGAAATATTGAACGTTGCTGAACGCAAGTGACGTTTTACTCTGCGCTGGAAAAATGCTCCGTGTGACGTCACGATTCGTTTCATGGTGATGGGTCACGTGCACGGGGAAAGGTGTAGTGCTTCAAAAATGAGAGGATTAAAGAATTTAAAAAAGGGGGGGGATGGGACAAAATGGAGAAAGGACATTGTGAGCATGGAACAACATCAGAACATTTGAAACTCAAAACCACACCACTGCCTAATTTGGCACAATGACAAACTCATACTCACTCCTTCCCCTCTCCCCCTCCTCCTTTGTATGCAGCACAAAGCTGCGGGTGGCATCGTCGGCTGAGGGCGTGGCTGTGCCGCTGATGCAATGCCAATTCCAGTACACTGGTATCATGTCACCGACCTCAGAAGGATGACAGGCTGAGTCAACCGCACTTGTGTCAATTCAACGGCTGACAGGAGGCTCTAACTCAGGCCACTAAGATCCAAGCCAGCCACCGTAACTGCTAAGTCACACCAGGCTTCCTCCCCTCCTACAGTCACACTACTTCAACACCCATGCCTGCGATACTCCTTCTCCATCTGTTCTCTTTCTGTCAATCCATCCTCCTCCCCAACATAGAGAATAACACATGGCTCTTAAGGTTCGGGAAGGTTACAACGCAAAAAATTTTTTTTTAAAGAGGAAAGAGTTAAGGTCCAGATGACAGACACCTCCGAAACCACAACGAGTTGCGAATCGAGACAGAAACTAATCAACCCGACACTTCCACATCGGACTACGTACCATTTTTTTTCTCATACTTGTTTGAGAAAATCCTTCGCTTTCTGCGGATCCTTGAAGTCTGGCATGAGCGACGAACGTTCATCGTACAGGCCCAGCCAGATGTGTCGGCACACCTGGAGGAGGTGCGGCGCTACGTGTCAATCACAGAATGCCGGTTCGCGCCGCCGTTACAACACCATTACATCATTACTGAGCGAGCTTCTCGGGGAAGCAAGCCACAGGTCGGTTGCATCATGCTCCTGAAGATCTCAAATCGTGTACGATTAAACACAGGCAAGACTTCCAAAAGCCACTTCTAGTGTTTGTGTGGGTAAACAAAGGCTTCTAGTCACAATCAAGCAAAGAACAGAAGCTAAGACACATACAAACCGGCACCACAACTCAAAGCACGACCTTCCACGTGCTCCAGTACATTTACAGAACAATGCTTTCAACACAAAGCAAACGGCATGAACTGATCAAGTGGGTGAACGAAAGGCATCATCACTTCCTGTGCCAGAGTCCAATCCATGGCTCGTCCTGATCCGAGCACACGTGCTTTATCTGCGTGTCGTACAGGCGGACGAGAGCAGCATGTCGAGGAGGTGGAACGCTCAGGAATCATGGCATCGTACGGCGGTAACGTGGGAAACGAGTGGGCAAACATTTGTGATGATCCGTGTTTGTTAGACAGGTAAACAGTGTCACAGAAATGGAATGGGGCATGGCGATTAAATTTGCTTGGGAAAACTACGCAGAAAGCGATGGACCTTTGGTTCAGATTCATCAAGCATCTCCGAGGTACCGCACAGAGTCCATGATCGGTACGCTATGGCCTTTTGACGGGAACGGCACGGGACGCGAGGCGATCCTGGCTTCGTCGTCGAGCATCGCAAAGGCAAGATGGAGTAACGTCATGCAACTTTCGCTCACGAAGGACAACCTGTATGTTTCAAATCCATGCGCAAAGTGAATCGGCTCTTCATTTGGTTAAAAAACGCAGCTGTGACCTCACAGCATATACCCAGCTGCGAGTCCAACTCCAATAGCACATACATGGTTGGCATGGCAATAAAATAAATTGGCTTGACATGAACAAGAAAGAACAGCTTCGGACAACATTTTGTCCCTCTCCAACTCATGAAGGCGGCCGTGGCCTTTAACTCTCTGGTTTTCAACTGGGGATAATACATATGCGAAGTGACTCTGTGCAAGTTTATGCCTGGTGTTGGCTTTATGGTTGGGTGGTGGGCTTGGAATCCTAGGATCCTGAGTTCAAATCCCACTCGGCTGTTCAATTTACACAGGTGGGGTTGAATCTGCCTGTCATCCTCCGAGGTCGGCAAAATGAGTACCAGCTTGCTGGATGATTGAGCGTTCGAGTATCCTGCGTCGGAGTGGTGACCGTCCAGGATTGTGCCCAATAGCGCAGAAGACTGCTTCGGCAGACCGACGCTCTGGACGGAGTATGGTCCAATGGATGGATGGACTCTGCAAGTTCGGAGAAAGGCTTCGGCCTACATTCAGGACGACGGAGTAGCCTCAGAGCCATGAGACCAGAGGCAGTTTTAACAACTTAAGACAATCATGGGCGAGACGTGATCGACGTGGAGTTTGAAATCAGGAGGGACTTGACTCCGTTTTGAGTTGCGCAAAGGACCAAGGCAGGCCTTGCAGGTTTCGGCCGTTGGCTTGGGATAATTGGCGGGTCGCTGCATTTGCGTCGATACCTTGTGCTGTCCTTTTTGGCTGCCGAGGACAAGTGTTAAGGACAATATTTTCAGAGTACCAAAAACAAGAAGCTCAAGCAACCAAGTACACCACCTAGGATTGTCACGGTCAAACTGAAGTACATGACGGCCAATGGAACCGATGAAGGCGTATCGTTGAAACGTTTGCTAAATATTCTCAATGGGGTGCCTGGGAATCGATTTTTGGGCCTGACTTGCTTTGAATGAGGAATAAGGACAGCACGACACGGTTGTTCAAAGGAACGGATAAAAGATCGGCCAATCCTCACCAAAATCATCGGATCTCCAACCCGAATGGTCAGACTTGTTTACGCAGCCGAACATCGAAATGGGGGAGCATGTAATTCATATTAATTATCCTCACGCCCAGACACGGAATTGTGCAATATTGACGGCCTATCGCTGCGTGAGTTCTGAGCAAGCGTGACCTCGGACTTCAACTATCACAGCGCTTGGGTGACGTTAAACCGTCCTGGAATACAGCGCAATAAGTGCGTGCCACTGTCACAACAGTGCAAGCGTCACGAACCCCCCGTGCGTGCGATTTATATCAACAGAACCGCAGTGATCAGAAGACTCATCCAAGCAAAAAAGAAAATTATCTTTAAAACCAGCAATGACTTTCTTGTCCACAACCTCGTTCCCATGCTTCTGCAGAAACTCGATTTCCGAGTCGGTGAAGGTTGTCATGGAAATGGATTTGACGCGATAGAGGAGGGTTTCAAGCCTCTCCTGCAACAACAACAAAACAAAACAAAAAACATCAAAAGCCAACGGATTATCATCATGGCGACATGACCTCCACGATCATGCGATAAGGCCAAGGGTAATTTAATGGGGTCAAAGAGTACAATTCAACCTGGATAGGAAATGGATTTCAAGGAACATCATGAAAGGAGGCCTGGCACAGGAGTGGAGGGTGGCACAAATTGGTAAGCATAAAAAGTTTTTATTACGCACCACTACCACCCTTGGCAAATAAGCCAGACCCAGAGGATGATATGGGATGAGGAGGTATTGGGATGGGCAGAGGAAAATAAGTAAATAAATAAATAAACAAGCAGTCATAGACTTGGTACTTACGAAATCGTCAACTTGACCTCTGACCTTGTCTAAATAAAGCTGTCTCTAGAGAAGTAGCGACGCAAACCAGAAGTTTCTACGATGATTCTGTACAAATCATCAAAAATCGTAACGTCGACGAAGCAAAAATCTCCATTTCTCCACGCAATTATGTTTACATATTTTATCAAAGTCACAAAACGTAATATTCGGCACCACCAACAATCTGTTACATAATCCGACGGCTTAGCGAGTCAGGCATGCGACGATAACTTTATTGGGATAAAAAAAGACTTTAAACACCATCTTTATCGAAACACTGTCAGCGCGCACCACGGAAAACTTTACGTGACTCAACGATGCGTCTGCTCGAGCGCACTGCATCACGTGACACCCGTGACGCGTCGAGTGAAATATTTTTTATACATCTTAAAACGTCTCCAAAACATCCGATTTTTACCAGAATTTCGACACCGGTTTTAAGCGTCCTAAGCGATCGCAAAAAACCGAAGACAAAATTAAAATCGAAGTTAAAACGACTCGTAACGTCGAGCGAAGCAAAATACTCCATTTCCCACATTAATTTACGGAATTATGTTTGACCTGCACTGTGACTTGACCTTTGCCGATTTTGACCAAAATCTAAAAAGCGCTAGCCATCACCCTCCTGAATCACGTGGTGTAATTTGACATTGGTAGCTTCTTCCGTTCTCGAGTTATCGTGCCTACAAACAAACAAACAAACACACAAACAACACACAAACAAACACAACAAAACAAACAGAAAGGAAGTGATCAAATACTTAAGAAATCTTGATTTCGTAAGTTAATAATACTTCCCTCTTCTTTCCCCACATTGCCCTATTTTACTTCTTTATCCTTCTCTAGCTTTTATCAATTTTTCTCTTGTCTCATTTTCCCCCTCATTCCTTTTATGTATGCGTGGTGTTGGCTTAATGGTGAGGGTGGTGGGCTTGGGATCCGAAACTCTCGAGTTCAAATCCCACTCGTCTGTTGAATAATACAGGTGGGGTTGACTCAGCCCGTCATCCTTCCGAGGTTCGGCAAATGAGTACCATCTTGCTGGGACGATCGAGCCATTCGAATATCCGTGCGTCGGAGTGGCGACCCGCCCAGGATTGTGCCCAATAGCCCAGGAACTGTTTCGGCAGCACCGACGCTCTGTAAAGAGTGTGTAGGCCAATGGATTTGGATTCCTTTGATGGCCATCTCACAACCCACCTCCACCTCCACCTCCCCCTCCACACAGTATTTTTTGCGGTTGGAAATCATTTTCATCATTTTCAATGGTGACAAAACGAGATCAGAATTAAGGCAAAGATGATACTATCAAGGAGGGATCATTATGCTCCTCGAGACACCGATACGTGCAGCTCCGAATCAAGAAAAAGAACACGCGCGGTGTCGCGAAGTATCCAGATCAGGGCAAATCGGATGCCAAAACCAAACGTTTCGCGCTTCTGTTGCTACGCAATGACCGTACACCGAGAAAGCGCTTTGGTCTCGCAGTTGCTTGTGATCGCGAAGAGTAACCAAACGTACAAGTGGCCTGGACCACCCAGCCCTTTCAAAGCGCAGAAGCTCGCGTCCGCCCGGGTTCCGGTTCATGTAATCGAGCACGGTCCTTTGTGCGAAGCGCAAGATGTGGTCAAAACAAATAGTGTTATCACACACGCGTGGAGGATAACGAATAAAAGCATGAAGAAAGGCGCAATGCATGATAAGGAGAAGATGCATTGGGAAAGGGGACGATGTACAAGAGTGAGTGGTCATGTTATCGGAAAGTTAGGTATGCGGAGTTTACCGTGTGCGAGTTTGGTCTCCAAATACCGTAAAGAATACTGACTGCAGAAATATGAAGGTCTCGAAGTGCCGTGGATAAAGCGCGTTAGGAAACGCATTGCGTGATGAAATATGTTTTGGGCGAGGGGAACAGAAAATGAATGTTTTGAAGGATGGAGTCCATTTCTGAGGAGCAGGGTGACGTGACATGGGGGAAAGATTGAAGGTGGAAAATTGAAAATAAGTGGCAAACAAAGCATTCCACCAATACGGTTAATGAGCAGGAGGTGCGAAACAAGTTTAACAAACAACTGTTTCAGTTGGTTGTGTATGACTGGAGAACCAGGGTGAAGGCCTCAAATAGATGAGGCAGTTACAACACCTCCTTCCACGCCAACCCTCTTCTCAAGAATGATCAAGCGACAACACGAACCCTAGAAAGATAGTTTATTCACAAGACTAACAATTTGTAATTGAAAACTACTGAAAAAGTTGAGTGTACCGCATTTTAAAAAAACTACAACTCTGGTATGAGCAATGAAACACTGTGGCATGAGGCACAGAGAAACGAGCAAAACAAGTGCTGCATTAAGAGCTGCCAAAGCATTACGGATCTGCGGCTACAAGGGTCGCAAGAAAGTGCGAGCGTTTCCACCGGTTGATGCACAAGGCGAACAAGCAAGCACAAGGGGCCACAGTTACCGATCGGAACTTCAGGCAAAAATAGGGCGCAGCACTCTCGAGTGCATCGCAAACCGGGGACCTCGCCAAATGCCCAGCTCCCAATGGGAACAAACTCCGGACGGAGACGACGACGGACGAGATGAGCTTCTGAGGATGACGATTCATCAGGGATGAGCGAATGCAGAAAATTCACAAAGTGTTTGAGACGGCAATCAATTGGTACAAAACACGGACACAATGTGTGTGTGTGTGCGTGTGTCCGTGTGTGCAAATTGATGGGCATGCTGGGAGGGCATGCTGCACCTTCACATCGTCTTCGGATGTAGTCTACATTCGCTGAAAGGGGCAGTTCTGGTGTTTAAAGTTCACTCCAAGTATATGTGCCTCTATACCAGTACAATGGTACTCATTTTGCCAACCTTGGAAGGATGGCAAGCTGTCAACCCCACCTGGTGTTAATTCATTGAATGAAGGGTCTCAAACTCAAAACTCTAAGATCCCAGCCAGCCACCCTAACCACTAAGCCAACACCAGGCTTATAAGGTAGACGACAAACGGACACACGCCGTGATGGCGACGGTTTGTTAAGGAATGAGACATCACGTGATGCTATGCATGCAAGGAGGGCGACTCTCATCCCAGAAGTTTTCCCGGCCGGATTTTCTCGCACCAGACGAGTTCACAGTGCAATTTTCGGCACGCAGATTCCAGTTCCGGGTGATGAAAGCAAGGACCGAGAAACGTTCCTAGAAAATTGTGCTGAAAGTCGACTTTTAATCAAGAAAAGACAACATAACCACAGACACATGCATGCTCGATCGACAGTCGCTGATCAGTTTCCAAAATAGACATTCCTGAAACCGTGTACAGTTCGAGTTGGCCGGAAACTTTTAATAGCAGAAAATCATTTCGGACGTATGCGCCCAGCATTGGAGTACATGTCCCGTTTATTGATACGTGACCATGTTTTCACCGACGGGTGCTAAGCGCAAGAACAGTTCGGCAGCAACATCAAAAAGAACATTCGGTAAATGGTCTTCGGTCAGAATTCATCCCCAGAAACAGCCGAAGAAGACACACTCGCCTAAACTACGGTGTTACAGTTGTTCCGAACATGAAAAAGATATTCGCAATGAGGCCACGGGTTAGAGATATTCGTGTCTCCCCTCTGAATTCCATTCCGAATTACATTGATTGGTATTTTGTACAAACCGAGGGTAGCATATTAGACACAAGCATGGCATTGTCAAAGAGCCACCTCAGCACCGCAGAATCTGGCAGTTCACTCAAGCTGACTGGCAGGACTGCAAGCTGTCCTCTCATGTCAAGACTGGTCCGTTCATTTCTACCTCTCCTGATATTAATACTTGCCTGGGAGTCCTTCCACACAAGCTTGCTTTCCCTGAGGAACAGATTTATCCATGTTGTCATCAGTTATCACACCTATGCCACCACACATGTTCACCGATTCCTGTGGTGAGGCAGTTGCCTTCAACAACTTGCATTCTCTTCCTGGAAGGCAAAATCCGACCGAATGCAACCTCAGATCATTCCGCAAAGCCGCTACAAGTGGTGTCGCTCTAAGGAGAGCGAGAAAAAAAGTCTGTCCAATTTCAAGAATGGGCTTTCAAAATTGTCTCCCCTCTAAAAACCTGGTGGCACCTTGTCAAGTCTGTCTCTGGTGTATGTTCCCCTTCCATCCCTTCCCTCTTCTCAAATGGCACCACAGCCGGCTCCACGTGAGAAGGCGGAATGTCTCAATTCTGTTTGCTCCAATCTTGTTTCCCCATCCCTCACAATCGGTACCCCCTACCCAGTCACACCCAAATGCTACTGGACCTGTGTCTTTTGCACCTGAAAGGTAGAGAAGTTTCTTGCAACGTTCTTCTCCGATTCTGCAAATGCACCAGATAGCATCAGCTCACATGGCCTAAAAACCTGCTCTTGCGCTTCCTCTTTCTGCCGTTTTCACTCTAGTCATTAACCACAAGTCATCTTCCATCTGCGAGGAATCAGCCAACATAAAGGCCCTGTCACACACTTGACGTTTTAGCCAGCGATGGCAAGTATCAAAATGTATGTAAACGCTGGCGTACGCTGAACTATTAATGTTTTTTTTCCAGTTTTGGACGTATTAATAACGAGTTGGACGTATGCATAACGTATTAGTAACGTACACAGAAAGTTTCGATAACATATGAAAACTTATATCAACGAATGCTGAGCGTGTTGTCGCGTTCACAACCTATGCCAACAATAGTCAACTTAGCATAGCGCGGCAGGCGTATCGCCGACGATCACGTGCATAGCCTATTAAAAGGCTGCGGATCGACGATTCAAATCATAACGTACTGGACATCGAAGTGTCAAGCCGCTGTCAGACACCTTGACGTTTCAGCCAGCGTTGCCGACGTATGAAAATTTGCCAAATACGCTGGCACACGTCGAATACATTATGGGTAAGTTTTGTATACGTTAAGAGCACGCTGAAGCACGCTGAGCACGCTGGCAATACGTCGGAGTACGCCGAGTACGTCGACAAATTTTCAGCATGTTGAAAATTTTTCGACGTACTCGAGAGTATGACATACGTTCCGCATTCGCTGGCCATAAGTTTTAGGCAAGTTAATGCGATCGTTGCACAACGTCGACACACGTTACTTGTAAGTTACTCATAAGTCGAAACACGTCGAGGTAATGTTAGCGTCAGTGTTCCAGACTCCCCGTTTTGTTTTTTTGTTTTTTGTTTTCTTCTTCGGCATGATGGTGATGTTGACACTTCGATTTCTAGTGCGGTTATGATTTAAATCGTTGAGCGGCAGCCTATTAATTATATATATAATAACCGCACTAGAAATATCGAAGTGTCAACATACCGTCATACCGAAGAAAAAAAATGGATCTGGACACCTGACGCTAAACATTACCGTCGACGTGTTTCGACTTATGAGTAACTTACAAGTAACATGTGTCGACAATCGCGTAACGTGCCTACAACTTATGGCCAGCGTATGTGGAACGTGTGAGTCATACGCTGGCATACATCGAAAATTTTCAAGCATGTTAAAATTTTGTCGACGAGCTCGGCGTACTACGACGTATGCCACGTACTACGACGTATGCCAGCGTGCTCTTAACGTATACAAAACTTACCATAACGTATTCGACGTGGCCAGCGTTAAAGACAAATTTTTCATACGTCGGCATACGCTGGCTAAATCGTCAAGGTGTGACAGGGCCTTAACCGCATCACATAAAAAGGTTCAAAAGCGAATACCAATTAGCTTACTTTCCAAGCGTCAGCAAGGTCATGGACTCCATCGTCGGGTTGATATGAAATTATTCCTTTTCTCCAATTGCCTCATCTCAGACCGTCAATTCGGATTCAGACAGGTCACTGCACCTTGGACATGCTGCTTCTGCTCCAAACAATGCATGGGGCACTTAATGTCACACATGAGATAGGGCAGTCTCTTGGACACATCTTGAGCTTTCAATACAGTCTGGTATCCTGCCTTACTCTCCAAACTCTCTGCCTATGATATCCAAAGCCAGCTAGTAGTGGCTTCCTGACTTGTGGCCAAATTTGTGGCTTCTCAACACAAATCCTTTCAATCTCATCTCCTCTCCCTATCAAGGCTTGAGTGCTCAAAGCAGTTTTTGGCACAGTCCTATTCCTCATCTTCATATCAATGACATAACTCTGGAAACTCCTCTTTATCGATTTCCTGATGACTTACCATCTGCCGCAAACATTCCTCATCCTGCAGATAGGCAGGCTGCAGCCTCTTCCTCTCTCTCTCTCCAGACCTTGAGAGAATCATGAGCTGTCAAACACTTGGAATACGTCTTTCAATCTGACAAATCCACACTCTTACTCTGTATCTGCCTCGACAAACTTCTACTTCCTTTACAATCCTCTTGAAGTTCAGTCACTCAAACTTTTTGAGCCTCACCATCAGCCATGATCTTTCTCAATGGGTAAGCCACATATCGAAGTTGGCCTCGAAGTCAGCTGGGCATCCCCGTCATGCAGTCTTTCCTTGGCCACCTGAACTTTTATCTTACAACAAGACCAGGCCTTCATGCGCAGCATGAATGGAATATTGCTCTCCCCTTTGGGCTGCCTCCTGTGCCCCACACCTTGCTCAGCGTTTGCCATCAACAACAAGGGCCTTCAATATCATCGGTACTCCCACAATCAAACTGAGTCTCTGGACCTATCACTTCCGCATGCAGACAAGTTAGCGGTCTCTCTGGCTTCTACTATCTCCCCTATGGTCTTGCACCCTCTGCCCTTCCATGCACTGTCCCCGCCCCTCCAGGTTTCTGCATGGAGCATGCCATCTGCAAGGAACTGAAAATCCAGAATCACTGCTCATCTCCACTCATTAATTTCCCCCCCCCCAAACTTACTCAGTCTCTTTAATCTCATTCTCCCTCCAGGTTTCAAGACAGTTCTACATCATTCAGGTCACCCTCATCACAACTATGATCTTTTCTACCCCATTAATCCTCCCGAAACCCCACCTTTCCAGATTTCCAGTTTTTCCTTTCACTTCTGTGATTGAGACTTTGTGGTGGTTCCGTCTTGTCACAGCCCTGTGTCCTTCCCAAGTCCTTTATCCATCTATTCTGTCACTCAATGCTGCCGTTTGCGTGTTTCACACCCTCTCTTTCTCCTGTTCTTTTTGTTGTTACCTCCTGGTCCGTTTTGTGTTCAAGCAGCTCCTCTCGAGCCTCGACAGTGTGTAGTAAAAAAAATGGGGTTGGGTTGTAATGTGACATGTTTGTCGTGTTCCTTTTTAAGCTTGGAAACAGACATATCGGAATGCTGTCAAAGCCCCTTGTCTTCTCATCTTCATTCCTGAATATTTCTAAGCAACCTAAGTATAGATTTGGTGGTCTCTTCAAACTACCGAGCAAAGCAATTTGCAGAAACTCAGTGTAATTTATGCGATTGCCTAGGATGTGGGACGACATGACATCGTGACTAGGAGCTCACGTCATCCGCATACCTACCTGCAATCTTTTGTACCCCTTACCATACCTAACCCGCCGACCCTTTAACCATACCTAACCCCGCCCGCCCTTTTACTTGCAGACTACTGTGTTTGTCTGTCTGTCTGTCTGTCTGTCTCCTCTTCTAATTCGTTCATTCGCTTACTTATTTGGCCAACTGTTGCCCCACTGCTCTATTGTCAGTTCATTTACTTTTTGCCTCAATCTCTCGCTCTTCCATGGCCTCGAACATGTATATATATATGTATTAAAACAAATGGTGTACTTTGTGCAATAAAATGAATAATAGACGAGTTGTACATGGCAAATGGAAACAAGTGCTAACGTGGACTTTTTGGACAATACAATAAACGGAAGGCCTCTGGCAGTTGCCAAACATGTCCGACCACCCGATTAATTCACATTTTTCAAAGCTCGTTTGGATCACCAACTTTAAGGGTTAACACTTTACAAATGCTGAAGCATCAGAGAGGTGGTCTCAGTGCCACCCCCCCCCCCG
The DNA here is from genome assembly GCA_035128595.1 of Eptatretus atami. Classification (NCBI taxonomy): domain Eukaryota; kingdom Metazoa; phylum Chordata; class Myxini; order Myxiniformes; family Myxinidae; genus Eptatretus; species Eptatretus atami. Next base: position 68,509,638 of record CM068968.1, on the reverse strand, counting down.
GCCAAATAAAATTATCATGGAACTGGAGATAAATTGTACCCCAACTCCACCTAGCCGAGGATTTATGGCAATGCTATAACACGGCAATAAATGTTTAAATGTTTAACTATTAACAAAGTACCCATAAACAAAACCAAGCGATATTAACTAAGCAGACGGTGGCGCGATTTCCCAATAGCAGGGGTAAGAGTGCACAACGATTCCATTCAACTGATAACCACGACAAGAAGTAACATCGTGGCAACGGCAAGAGGCTCCATGGTCGATTACCAGGGAAATTCGGAGCCGAAGTCCTGCCCTCCGGCGCAGATCCGGCAGCGCGCACCGAATGCTCGTAGTTTAAAGGATCAAAGGAATTTACCATGACGGTGGTAACGCTCGCACGTTCCCTACTACGGAACGCAACACTCGAAGGGTTGGACGCATCGATATCAAACAACCTTCCCGACCTTAAGCTGCTCCAAGAGGTTCCACAATCTGGAGGGGAAAGTAACCAATGGGTTATAGATCCAAATAACTTTTTCAAATCGGCACTATATAATATTGCTTCCGTATGACGAATGTGCAAACCAAGTAGTTTCGGCCAGCAAACCTCATCGATGATGAGAACACCAAATTGTACCCATTATTAGACTAATATGTAATGATAATTTTCAGAATGGGGCATTTCATTATCCCAATGCTTTTGAAGTACCGGGATCATTCGATTGGTCCGTCCGTCCGTCACTGTCTGTCTTGTCGCGGCACACTATTCTCCTCACGACAAGACCATAAAACGCGTTGGGAAGAAATTACCAATACTTGGTTAGTTACGGATCAAACATAGCACGAAGTTGCAAGAGAATGTTGCATTTTGGACCCAGCAACTTGGGGCGGGTCGAATAGGTCAATACCGGAAAAATGCAAGACGGTGCGGCATTTTCAAACATTTTCTTAATGAACTTTGTATAATGCAATCAACATCGGGAGACGCAATGAAAGATGCAAATAGAGGGGCATTTAGCGGGTATGGAAAGCTTTACGGATTACCGCCCGGATGTTTTCAGGGCGAGAGGGGCTGCACAGGTCTAGGGAAACCGGATGAATGGGGTTTTTTTACCTGTTATTATGTCCCAAAGTTGGACTATGGTCACGGGAATTAAAAAAAGGGGAAAAGAATAGTTTTTAACTCAAAATATATATGAGCCACGGCTGTGGTGGAACTTTTTGCCCACCTTTTCAACTTTGCTTCAGGTGGGGAAGCTGAGATTTGCAACTGTTGTGCCATCGACTTCGCGTCTCGAGTATTTCGTCTGATGTTGTGTGGCATGTGCAGGTGGCGTGTGCGACGCGCACAACCGATGAATGTGTCGATTCGAGCTTGGTATACAACATGGTATTGGTGTACTCAATATGTGAAACCAAATGGCACTCGGTAGAGCGCACACATCCGCCAGGCTGAACAGTTTTACGTTTTTGTATTTCACGAGAGGCCGGATCTGGACTCGGACTTGAACCAAAATTGGATCGACTTCGTCCTTGTCACCACACCAATAGTGGTCCACCCAAGTTTTGTGCTCCAAAATCTGTAACTCTTTGATGAATTCCTGCTCACAGACACAGACAGACAAACAAAATGATATATTTATCATTTTTAGACAATCTTTCACATATACAAGTGTGCGCATGTTTACTTTTTCGAAATAACGTCTTATTTCTAACCCTGGTGTAATACGTTAGAGGCGAAATCAGATTCAAGTCGAATGAACGTTGCATCCAAAAAGTCGATAATATGGTACTGTTTCCAGCCATTCACACGATGCCTGCGCGAGAATATATTAATGTCATCACAAACTGAAGTGTCCTGGAAATATGTCTCCCTTCACAGAGCACGAGCGTGTTGCAATTGAAGAATTGAGCCTTTCGCGCTTGTCGTGGTTCTTGGCATTCCTGACTTGCAGGCACAGACATCAACTCATTGCAAGTCGAGACAATTCATGGCAGTTGTCGTCTCAGTGCGGCTTCATATACAGGTCGTCTGATCCAGCCCAAGCTTGGCGGAGAAGGAAGGCAGGCGGCTCGAACCAGTAGTTGGCCCCAGTAGCGTCGACCACCCTGGGATACTGCCCCATCTCACATTCCTTCTTAATAGCAGCGATTCATGTTTGGTGAACTTTGCGTTGCGGAGAGCCTCTTTGCAAACGGTTCTTCCTGGCCTTCCAATCAGCACAATGTTGCTTGTCAGTCGTAGAGCAGTACAAAGAACCCTCAATGGTAGCATACTTTATTCTGGAGGTTTACGTGGAGAGCACATGCCAATCTTAGAAGTGGCATCAAGTAAGCTCTGACAGAGCATTCCAGGTACCCAGTTCTGCTTATCTACATGCCCAGCACTTTGAAACCGTGTCGCCAACCTGTAAGTGCATGGATACAATGGAAACGGTACGGCTATTTCTCAGGTTCAAGGCAGGCAGATTATTTAATGAGGGCCATAAGGGTAAGAAACTCTCCATGGTTCCAAATGTGACTATATGTTCATCTCAACATTCAAGTGTCTTGCCCGCCATCTAGGACAACACCGCAACGTCAGCCTGTCAACAATATTGTAGAGCATCTTTGATGACCTGCTGCGCGGCAGTGCCACAATGCAGTAACGTACGGGTGTCCGCCTCTTGGTGGCAGGGGCAATGGCAAGTTTGTGGCAAGGCGCTGCAGGTTCACCGACTTTGGTCTTTGATGCCGAGATTTCTAGCAGCCATGGTAAGAGAGCAAGGCAGCAGGCCGGACGAAGAGGTTCTCTTGGCAATTGACCAAAAGTTTTTCAGATCCTTGAAACATGTGTTGTCGCTAAATCTATGCAGCTCTTGCAAAGACACATACACCATTCACTGGCCTGTCCCTTGGCTTTGGCTAAAGCAGCCACCAATATGTTCAATATTCTCGACATTGCTGTGACCTGCCAGATCTGGAAATTACTGAGCCATTGCGCTTTTCTACAGACGACCATCTAACTTTATTGTCAAGACTCAGTTCCAAATTTTCATCAGAACAGATCAGGACAGAAGGCGCAAGGAGTTTCCGCCAAGTGGTGAAGGATGATTACCCGGTGCAGCTCAGCCACGTACGGGACAGCCGTGAAGACGCCCCATTATGTCTATGGGCTTCCTCACACGACAGAGGCTCGCGCTCACATGTATTTGGTTGCACTCTCGGGTGCAAAGTGCACTTGAAACCCAATGGGTGTCAGTAATCAAGCGCGAGCCGGCTGGGGCTATGGTTGACGATTGGAATTATGGGAATGGAGTTTTCAGCGCCACACTCTGCGCTCCGAGTTAGATAGTCTGAAGGTCCGGGTCCAAGGACCTGGAATGGTACGTGGCACCCAATTGCCTTCCCTGTTACTTCCAAAGGCGGTGGTGGGCGTCCTCGGTGGCTGTGGTTGAGGCATGGAGCAGCGATCCGTAGCGTGAGTCTAATGGTGTGGTGGTAGTGGTGTGGTGGTTGTGGCATCAATGAGAAGCGTACAGCGAGCTCGGTTTAATGTATTCAAAGCGTTGCGTGATTATAATGAATGCTATCGTGAGGTTGTGTGATCTTGTGGCATTTGTTATGGTGGAGTACATTGGAGGTTGAAGGTGAATGACCGTTGAATCCATGGCGTGCGATTTCAAACATGGGAATTGGCGCGCAACGAAGTGATATACACATACGGCATGAGGGGAGGCCATGTCAGAAAAGGAAGATAGGCAAAAGAAATGGGGGGGGGGGGGCAAGGGGGAAACCTGCCTAATCCACACAACGCATATTGACCCATAAAACCCATTCACCATAAGGAGGGCTCTCTGAAATGAATATTGAACGAATATAACGATCTCGCTGGGACCGCTTATCTGTGTGCCTTGCCGTTCGGGTGGATTACGTTTTGCAGTAACCTGATCACACAGCGATTATTATACACAACAAAGAGCACCCATCCCATGACGGCAAAGAGTTCAAAGTTGATCGATCAATTAATTATTTAATGGACTTTAAAAAGGTTAATTGTGTTGCACTCTGTTTACACCAGAGACAAGCTTGAGCCTATTTACTTACCGCCACCTCAAAATGGCGGCGTGCAAAACTGGCCATTCCCCTTCCCCTCAGTCCACCACCATGCTGCTCAGGCTGCACCACCATGGCGCAGGAAACGGCAAACAAACTATCAACCACTGAAGTGGACGTGAGACGTTGACAGTTTGGACGGCGAAAGCCCATCTAATGGTTCCAACATGCGGCCCCTGAGACGAATGACCGACCCACGGTACAGACCCAGTCCTATCGGGGCCTGCACACGGCATGGCAGGCAAGACCATCTGCCCGTATGCGGTGTGGGGCACGGTGCCAGCTGAAATTGCTGCGGTCACCGTGCAAAGACGCAAATGACCTGCGGTTCAACCACCAGACTCGGCAACCTAGGTGAGAGTCTGAGGTTGCCGGCAGAATACGTCGTTCCAATCGCAACAGATTCCCCTTGAGAGGGGCCATGCCGGCGCAGCTGGAATCGCACGGTACTGGTAAAAAATCTGAGGGAAGGCGAGTAGATATCGTGTCACGGGATTCCCCCGCTGTATGAACAGAGGGAGTACCACACGTCCCAGTAGGAGCAGATCCGTCCACGAGATCCGGCACATACCATGGGGGAACATCACCGTTACTGGTAGACGTCCACGGAGGCGGGTCGTGGTACCGAGACACCACGTGCACTCGCACTCAGATCGCAGCCAGTTGGGATTGTGTGCGAGTACCAACGGGTATTGTCAAAAGCAGCGCTGTTGTAAAGAAAGTTCTTCCAATCATTTCATAATGAATGTTTGAGCTTTTCAAATATTGAAGTGAAGGAAGCGGGGCCGATGGAAAAACGGGAGAACACCGAACACACATGACAGACACAACGGTTCGCAATACTGGTATATTATTAATAATAGATGGAATCCTTCCAAAGAATATCACACAGAAAGAGACTTCGGCCCATCAAACCCTGAACATGGTTGCCAACTCTTTGAAAGTTTTTTTTTGTATACACGGCAAGGTTTGTAAGAGTAGAACACTGAACGGATTTCAGGACACAAGCCAAAGGAAACAGTAGAGAAGGGGGAGGGGCCACACAGTGGGAGTTGAGGTCAATTGAGGGAGAACTGTTGGACAAACAATAGGGTGGGGAATGGGTGGACAAGTGTGGATACACGAAAGACAAGTTCTCCCTCCACCTCCTCCCTTTCTCCCTTCCTCCTCTCCTCCCTCTCTTCGCCGTCTCTCGTCTCGCATCCCTCTATATGTCTGCTCTATCCATTTTAAAAATTTCTTTTTCTGTTTTTTTTTTTTTTTCACTTTCGCGATTGCCAATCTTTAGTTTAACTTTTTTGATACGAGCAGATTTTAACGCATTGCGCAGGAAGAGAAACGTGAATAAGTAACACTTTGTAGCAAAGATAGTTCAGAAATGGCAATACCTCGTGCCACCACTAGGGTTGGCGCTAAATGGGACAAATGTTACTTTCGAGAATTTTCGCCCCCCCCCTCCCTTGCCCACAACACTCGTGTGGAACCACGGCCATAACCTCTGTTTAACACAACCACACACACACACTACACACGCACCATGTACTTTGGTTTCCCGAGTTGGAGTTTTGTAATTAAAGAAATGTGGCCGAGCATGAAGGACTGTATTATGTGTTACGAATTCTGGAAGCCTTGTGCCACACAGACAGAAGCCGCCATACGCTTTAGTTAATTTCGATAAGTAAATCCTGGATAGATAGCTCCCTTTCCCCTAGTCTAATGGGAATTAAAATGTTCATGCGCTGCGGAGTTGTTTGATAGTCAGGTTTTCTGTTATTTTTACAGCATACGATAACTACAACAACAACGCCTTCACTCGCTTCCTCCCAACCATCCTCTTCCGGCACATTGCACGCGTGCGTGTCACACCGTACGTGGGCGGGGCCACCGCAGGACCATGTTGCCCTCTGCTTTGTCTTGATAGGGCGGTCCCTTTTGCAAAGGCGGAGCCGTAACACGCGCGGTCCGCCCATGAGAGAGGCCACGCATGAGCGACCGGTGGCGAACGACAAAGGAAAGGATGATGCAATATTGCGGCGGATCTGCTTCGAGCGCGGGAGGAAGAATTTGCGCCCCGTCTGTCCGCCATCTCGCTGGCGGCCTTGTCTCTGGTCGCTCTCGCTGGCGCCTGGTTCGTCTGCCTCACATCTCGTGGCACCTGGTTCGTCTGCTCACATCTTGCTGGCACCTGGTTCGTCCTGCTGCATCATCTCTGGCCGCTGGTTCGTCTGGGTCGCATCTCGCTGGCACCTGGTTTTTCTGGTCGCATCTACGCTGGTCTGGTCCTTTGCTACGGTCAAACGCACAGGCGAGGCAAGGTACCCGGCGTTCTAACCGACTGGAAGAAACTCCATCGGGTCCATTTCTTTTCTGTGTGTGTTGTCGGTGGGCTGTTATAAGTAGGAATTGTTTTAAGTGCTCTTTGCTGTACAAGTACTTGATTTTTGTAGTCGGATAAGCTCTTGCTCCTTAGTGTGCCTCCCCCTTCCCCATTATAAATAAATCCCTGCTCAATTGTTTTCAGCTCGTTTTCTGTGTTTCTTTCATTGGCTGAGCACGTTGCGTTTGGGGAAATTGGGAAGCGCAAATTGTACATTTGGGCGGGGGACTTCTGGTAAATCGCTCGGTTACGCCGGGTTCGAGCACATACGGCTCGTCCCGTACGAGTGCCGTCGAGGGTGTGAATCTCGGTAGATTCGCCACGTGGGCCTGTAGGTGATTTTGGAGTCCTTGGCAAAATACCTGTACCACGTGGTGATTTCTTTGACGATTCACGGTCCTGGTAAGGGACCCGTACCTTTCGGAGTTTTTCCGAAAGTAAAGATCTCGGATTCCGGGGTTGCAGAGTCCCGACCTCTTACTTGCTCCACCTACGGTCGTGCTCGCCAACCTGATGACCCGGCTCGGCAACTTATATCTCGCTGTATACTGTAATTCATGGACCGGTGTTTTGTGTGTTTGTGTGTTTGTCGCGCTTCTCCCCTCTACAATTCTGGCCAATTAATCCATCACATTGCTAGATAGGATCAGCACGACCCAATTAATATGTAGGGGTGTTTTTTATCTTTTACCAGTGGTCTTGGGGGAGAGGGAGGAGGAGGAGGGGACGAGATTCTCTATGTAAATGTTATAGAGTAGCGCTGCCCTCCCGGTGGGGAAGGTATTACAGCCTCCACTTTACACTACGTAATTCCTGTCCCACGTTTTCCAGTTACATGGGGTGTTTTGAATTGTAAAGCAGTCGTAATGTTTTTTGGCTATGGTACTTTACTTCATGGGATTGTTTTGGTGTGTATCATACGATAGCTGTCAGTTTACCTAGTAACCGCCAATAAAGGTTTGCTGTCCAGAAGAACGGTTGCTGCGTAGAACAAAGATCGCTTCGTAGGGTTGGGCTTCATCTGCTAGCTTCTGTACTACAAGGTGTGTGTGATGTGGTGTTGTGTTGTGGTGGTGTGTGTGTGTGTGTGCTGTGTGGGGTGTGTGTGACCACTTTTATCAGAGACTGGTTGAACAGATCTTGGTCAATTTCAGAGGTTCATCTAAGTCCGTTGTTTAGGCAAATTAATTTTCATTTTTTTAACAAATCTCTATTATTGTATTCATAATCGTGTAAGTATGAAGCCTTTTTGATTAATGGCAGTTATTATTCAATAAACATACGCTTCATAAATACAAAACATTCAGATTTCAAACTACAAATAACCTCTTCCAGAACGGTCAAGTAACGTACCTCTTCCTCCTTCTTCTTCTCCTCCCTGAATGGCTCAGATTTATAATAGATCAGGGTCAAACTTATACCCAAAACCCAAGGCACATTCACGAGCATCCATTAGATAACACAAATGAATCTAAAGTTACAATTCCAACTGCTCGACAGCCATTAATCTACGGGGTGTTTTGAAAAGTCCAGTTCCGCCATCCGCAGCGCTGAATAATTAATATAATTAAACACACCAGAAGGTTCAATTGTAAAACTATGAAGATACAAGAACTTTGGATTGTCAAATAAAAAACCAAAGTATCCCAACATCACATGAACACTATATATATATATAATATATTAATAATTATATAATATATATATATATATATTATTATATTAATATGGTAAGATCCCACATCTCTCACCTGTGAATGGAGAATTATCCATCAGCTTCTCACCTGATCACTAACCGGGTGGGGTAATTATATTAATAACTTGACTCCTCGCCATGCCTCTTCTTGTGAGGAACTGTAATCACCACAAAGGTTACCCAAGTAAGAGCTTTGTCTGCTTTCAAGCCCTCCCAGCAGGTTCCTCAACACTATACAAGATTTCACACAAGTACAACGCACGACAATCCCAATGTACACACCCCCTTCGCTACACGGTTTTCATCCTTACTGACCGAATCGAATCATCCGGCGCAGCACTCGACAGCAATGCCCAACGAGGCTCCCAAGCAATGCAACACGTGCAACGTTTGAAGCAGTCAAATATAATAAATAATAAAGACCTCCACTCACATCTCTCACACTGAGACGAAGGGAAATAACCAATCAGCCTGCTTCACCTCAATAATTTAAAACCCAGGGGGCTAGGATTATAATACATATAATTATAAACAGAACTACCAGGGTAGATGAATATGAGGGGGGGGGAGTGAGGAAGGGGTTGGCGAGAGGGGTTACATACGGGACTTTGGTGGACTTTGTGAAACTGTAAGGGTAATAGAGGCGCCACGAGGAGTGATGTAAGGGACACATGGTCCCCATTTTGGATTAATGCAATCAGCACTATGTTTTAACCCTTACACTAATCATCGAGCATCATCATCATATTAAAATGTCCTTACATACCTCTCGTGGGGCCCTCATATCTCTTTGTGCGAATTGATTTTTGCCTCTCTGGTTTAGGGTTCATGGTCAGAGACACAATTGCAGTTGCAATTCCACAAGGTTTCCGCAACGTCCCACGGGACAGTGAGTTGGGACAGGGACGTGACGGCCATTTAAATCTCTCTGTAGTGGCCTACATACGTTTATAGTGTGGTAAAGGTAATATTCAGATGATCCCCGACCCCAATTCCTTAGTGGGCTTCGGAAGTGTGTTACGCCCCACAAAAATATCCGGGCAATGGTTATGTGACCACTGCTGGTATCAGGTAACAAGTTTGGTGTCAAAGCCACCCAACTGCCTCGCTGTTTATACATTTGTTCGTTTAAAAGGACTCGTCTATATAAAATATTTTTATCAACATTGCAGTGCAGTACTGGATTCCAAATAATTTTAAAGCAATATGATTTTGTATATTGTATATCAGTAACAAGCAGCGCAAGTGAGCAATATACCCCGAACAAGAAGGGTATATAAGAATTTGGGGTGCTACTACATGGAAAACAAGCATCCTGGTTGGCATGGCAACATTTTAGATGAACGTGACTTTTGTCGCGACACACCCGTCTCCAAAAGTCTGGGTAACCTACCGTACCCAAATGATGAAACAGTAAAGTTGAAAACATTTGGGAGTTTAGAGTGTCCGACAGCGATGGAAAACAGCATGCCTGGTTTGCCATGCAACACTTTAGATCGAGAACGTATGTCACGACACACCGTCCCAACAGTCCTGTACCTACTGTACCAAATTTGAACTGAAATGAAAACTTTGGGAGTTAGAGTGCGGAGGCAACGGACGGACGGACGGACGGACACCGGTTCAATAATATCGCCCGCATATATCATATATAATATCGGCGTATAAAAAATCGTGTTGGTCGATAAAAACATTAGAAGGAAAATAAACTTCACCAAACTTTCACATTCACGCTCACCGCTGAATGCTGAAGCTCACCCGGTATCAGCTATAGTCCTGTTCTTCGACGGTGAGTCTAAACGAAACAAAGGAAGCCTTTTTTTCTTGCCATTGAAAGAGCTCAAAAGTGGGAGGTTAAGCTCCTTCACAGTGAAGAAACAATTCTGCGACACGGGCAGTGGTCCATTAACCTATACACACCCGGGTTCAATTTTTTTTGGTCTTTTAAGAGCTTGTTAATCACAAAGTGGCACATTTTAAATGAACTGTTGGACTATGACAACACCCTATGCCTGGTGTGGTTTTGGTGGGTGGTGGGCTGGGATCCTAGGTCCCTGATTTCATCCCGTCGTTCATGAATCAATACAGTGGGGTGACTCAGCCTGTATACTTCCGAGGTCGGCAAAACTGAGTGCTAGCTCTGCTGGATTGATTGGACGCCATTCGAGCTTACCTGCATCGGAGTGCCGCGATCCCATCAGGTTGGTGCCCAATAGCCAGGAGTGACTGCTTCAGCACAACAACGCTCTGTAGGAGTATGGCCCCCAATGGATGAATGAACCCTCACCCTCTCCATTCTGTTGATACAGCTCCAAACGATGATTTAAATTGCCTTCTTACCCCTTACCCATTTGCTTCACCTCACTTCACCTCACTTTCCTCCTTCTGCCCCCAACCAATATCTTCCCTCCCTCTGTTCGTCTCTCCAATCCCCGCAATGTCCATACGTAATATGTATGAAGACAGCTTTATCTCGCCAGAATTCTCAGAAATCCTTTTGGCTCCTCATCAAGAGATAAAACCCAATTACAAATTAAAACTCGATAAAAGCCCGCAAATAAATGATTTCATCAACGAAACTACGATTAAGGACAAACATTTCCAGATCTTTCCGGGCGGTTGGATACATAAGAGCATGCAATGCATCAACTGGAAACATTAGTCCTGCATCTAACTCTGCTTGTATTTGTGATAATGCTTCAACGTTACTGTACTCGTACTCTTAGCACTAATCACCAACCCTTGTGCCATTTTGTATGGGCCAAAAATCCTCTTTTCAGCGTCAGTTCAAATCACTCATTAGCAGGATGGACG
>CM068968.1:68477363-68498646 GCA_035128595.1 Eptatretus atami | reverse complement strand
AAAACGTGCCACTAACTTGAAGCAGGAAGCGACGATATCCTCCTCCCTCATCCTCAGGCCCGAGTGTTTAACACGAAGTCCTGCTTCCCAAGCCAATACATTTCTGGGTTGGCTGCCATCCTTCATGCATACAAATCAACTCGGACTTGAATGAAATATTTTCTCTCGCTCTATCCCTGGCACCTTCCAATCTGCTGAAGGACATGGTGCCAAGTCCATTGCTGCTTCTTGTATACATACATAACCTCTCTTTCACCTTGTCAATGGCTCCACATTTCCATAAAGCGACATTTTCCTGCAATAAATTATTCTCATCCGGATGTTCATAAATTGGTAAAAGGGCAAATGGCAATATATTGTGAAGGAAAAACCGACTCACAACGCCAACAACACAGAAAATAACAAAGCACAGAGACATTAAATAAAATTTTCACTGGTTAATGTGCGTCCTCCAGCCCGCCTCCGACGCGTAGTTTTGTTGTGGTGTGTTTTGTGTGATGTTTGTGTACTGGTGCGTTACGTAATTATTAAGAAACATAATTAGAACTGCCACTTTATAACTGCTGGCAGTGATGACCGGGTACCAAGACATCCCGCTTTGATGCAACCCTGTTCTGATCGGAAACCTGACCCTGACCCGTACAATGTGATTTAAATAAATTCAATTCAAATCAAATGGAAGACCAAATACGTACAGTCTCGCATTGGAAACATCAGAAGGAACCCAAACAAGACAAGAGCGCAAGTGAGCACAATATACGCCCGACCAAGAGGTATATACAGATTTTGTCTACTACATGGGAAACAGCATCCTGGTTGCCATGGCAACCACTAGATGACGAACGTATGTCGCGACACACCGTCTCCACAGTCTGTACCTATGTAACAAATAGAAAACGTGAAAGTTGAAAACTTGGAGTTAGAGTGCGGACAGGAACGATGGAAAACAGCATCCTGGTTGCCATGGCAACCACTTAGATGACAACGTATGTCGTGACACACATCTCCACAGTCTGTACCTATGTACCAAATATGATACTGAAAGTTGAAAACTTTGGATTAGAGTGCGGACATGAGACACGGACGGACGACCGGTATCACATAATACGCCCCGTATATATATATATATATATATATATATATATATATATATATATATATATATATATATATATATATCGGGCGTATAAAAAAAAAGCAAACATGACGTCATCAGGAGCAACCTGGATAGGATTGTGTCTTTCAGCTGCTACTCCCTCTACCCTCAAACCCATCGAGGCCACACCAAGTGACCTCATTTAAAAATATATATAAAAAAAAAAAATAAAAATAAAACCAAAAAGAACCTCGATCAAAAAATTAAATAATATGGCTGCCAGACCATGTGTCCGATCAAGTTGAAATTTAAAACATGTATTCCCCCCATCAGGACTAGATCATAATATTGAAGTTTCATGTCGATTGATTAAGCGGTTCCAGAGAAAACATTATTATCCGTTTTTCCAACATGGCTGCCACACCACGTGACCTGCAATGTCAAAATTGTCTTTAAAACATTCTACACGAGCAGTCGCACCGATGGTGACAATTTCGTCTCGATCTGACAAGCGGTTGCGGAGAAAAACACAAAAATTCTGTGCGGACAAACAAACAGACCCAAGCGCAATACCTTCTCCTTCGGCGAGGGTAATAATTCCTGCTGTACGGTGACAAGCCAACAAACAACTCTGCGGAGCGCACACAGGTCCAACACCAAATACCTAAAGCTTTGGAGCCAGAGAAAAAGGGACACACAAAAAAAAACCCCCCTCCTTCGACTTTTGATGGCCTCACCTGCTGAAACAGATGGGAAGGAAGGAAAGTCAGCAGGCAGCGGAGCTGTGCTGGCTCCGAAGGAAGGAAAGGTGGCGGTGGTTGGTGGCACCGTTCCCGCAGGGGTAGCAGACACCGAGGGAGATGGTGCAAACGGGTCCCCCCTCAGTTCACTCAGGAGATCCATTTGAGAGGACTTCCTGGTCTGAAGTTGCAGCTGTGATTGCAGTCGACTTGTTGCTGGAGACTGATTGGGGGGAGGGGGGAGTGGAGGGGGAAGATGGGATAAATCGAAAAGCAATTCAAACCCATCATGTCTCGTCTCCACAAGCAAGGTCAGAACTTATCCGAGTTGAAACAAGACAGAGCCCAAACCAAACTGCTCCGTTGGTAACACAAAAAGTCAGGCATTATCAAGTTGTGGCAATATACCGTTTCATAAAAACGATATGCAGGAAAGTTGGCGACAGGGAGTCCTCCGTAAAAGTAGTTCCGTTGTTTTTCGGGATAAAAATGAAAAATGTAAAAAATAAAATAAAATAAAAACCGGAAGCTGTGTCGCTGTCTCTCTCGCTGTCTGTCTGTCTGTGTCTCTGTCTTTGTCTCTTTCTCTCTCTCTGTCTCTGTGCCCTGTATAGTAATGTTACGCCGCCGACTTTGTTAAACGTGCTTAAGCACCTTCATTTTATTCACTTTTGGTCAAGTATTTATTTACCTCGTAAGAAGAGTGACAAACGACCGACAAGTGAGGCTCATGCCTCTATGAGCAAGAGGAGACGCGGTGCGGTCATCTTGCGGACTAAATTAGATGTGTTGAGGCAGTTCGATGCTGGTGGTCGTGCAGTGCATATAGCCGCCATCATTGGGTTACCCGTGATGACTGAGACGATCAAGGCAAACAAGGACAAGGTGAGAGCCGCTGGGGCAACGCAATACGCCACTGGGTGCTTCTACGAATGTACGCACTCATCGTTTGGTGATGGAGGAGACGGAATGTTTAGTCTGGATCGAACACCAAAACCAAGGAATGTCACGTGCAAATTAAGTTTGCTTGCTATCCATGCGAAAGTCCACAGTTTATTTTACGACCTGAAGGGCGAACGAGGTGAGTCAAGTCGAGGTGCAACCTTTGATGCCAGCAGAGGCATCAAGATGACAGGCGAGGGTGTCACCTCCATAACATCAAGACGACAGGCGAGGCAGAGAGCGCACTTCCCAGAGACATTGAAAGGAAATTGTTGAAGAAGGCGAGTACACAGATAAACAGCTATTTGACACTGATGAAGCCGGGCTGTTTTGGAAACTAATGCCTGCGAGAACCTACATCTCAAAAGAAGAACTCACAACGCCCGGTTCCAACGCTGCCAAAGATCGCGTCACCCTTTTGCTTGCAGGGAATGCAAAGGACCACCTCCCAGTACAATGGCGCTCAAATAAGAAAGCATGGATCACCGGAAGTATTTTCTCACACTGGCCGACGACATACGCCATGCCGGAGTGGAAAGACGATTGTGCAAGAGGGAATATTACCTTCAAAATGATCCTGTTAATAGACAATGCACCTGCCCACCCTGTTCACCTTAATGAATTGTCTCTAAATGTCAAGGTAATATTCTTGCCACCAAATACCACTTCACTCATCCAACCACTTGATCAGGGCGTCATCGCGACCTTCAAAGCGTATTACATGTGCCGTACCTTCAAGAAACTCCTTGATGCTGCCGATGGCAAAGCCGCACAACCAATATGGGAATTTGGGAATAATTTTGACATCCTTAAAGCAGTTGACATAATGTGTGAGGCATGGGAGGAGGTGACCCAAGGTTGTATGAATGGAGTGTGGAGGAAGCAAGCTGTGGCCAGAGTGTGTGGCCACAGTTTCACAGGATTGGTTAACGTGGTCCCCGCGGGACAGCATGGCATCCGAGGCCTGGCCCAGCAGGCTGGGTTTGAGGAAGTGCAAGTGGAAGATGTCATCGAAGTGTATCGGAGTCACACGCTGAAGAACTAAGAAATGATGACTTGAGAGGGAGCTTGAGACTCAGAGGGCAGAGGAAGAACAAACGCCTGTGGAACCACCGCCGGTGAGAGCCTTCCGCTACTTCGATGAAGCCATGGAAATACTAAGTGAGGAAGACTTGAGCAGAGGACGAAGCTCTAATGTGTGCAGGCAAATCGCCAGTGCTCTCCAGTGCTACAAAGAAATCGACAAAGAAAAACAACAAAATGCAAAGCAAAAGTCACGGGTTAAGTTTTTTTCCCTGCCAACGTAACACGAGGACCACCATCAACCCCAGCAGGCAGAGGAGGAAGAGGCAGACGACCCACCACCCCACTTCCCTACCTCCCTGTGACTCCTTCACCTCATTCCACCTCCTCAAGCAATCTCTTTAACCATCACTGATGAGTGTTAGACTACTGTACATGATTACGATACCTTCATTGTTTGTTTCAGAAATATCCTACATAACCCGTCTAAGAGGGAGCACTGTTTCGGTATCGATAGCATTTCCCAGGAACGCATACAGGACGTACATGGAGGACTCCCTGTATTGTCATAATGACCAAATTAACCTGCAGACTACAAGACACACCTCCGTACGAGGTTACACAACGTCCAGTTACGATGCGACGCAATCTGTTTTGATCCAGGGGTGCAGCCATGTTGATGGGTCGTCCACCAAGCAGTGCAAAGGCCACAATCTTTATTTAAATCGTTTTGCACTCTTACCGCACCTCTCAGAAAAGAAAAAACAAACAAACGTACAAGGAATTTGATAGCACATGGCAGTCATGGTTTATTTATTTCATTTATTTATTTAAAGTTGCCCACCAACATGGCTGCCGCAATGAAATGGCTGAACGAGAAAGTAACGGAAATGACGTCCGAGATGTAAACGTGATTCTGCTGTGACGAGGACGGAATCCTGCGACAATAAACAAACAAATAAACTGGGCAGATCTGGCAGGATTGTTGGAATCGTCATCCTTTTGTTGTGATGGTTCAGGTTCAACGGTAACGAGTTGAGATCCGAGAAGAAACTTGCGGACGACGCAAACCTGCTTAAAGCTAAGAGCCACGTGTGCACAAGCCGTGACATATCCATCACGGCTCGAGTCTGAATGATCTGGGATGCGTCGGATTAGGAACGAATAAATAAACGAACAGCAGCAACAAATTCAATCTCTTATTCCTGATTGAAAGACGGGAATTTTCTTCCAATTCCCAGCTAGTTGGCTCAAAAGCGCAAAGGCAAGGTTCGAGTTTAACCGACGCAATTGGTGGCGACAGACAACATAATGTCATGTCACAACACATGTTCCCCCAACAGGTGGGAAACAGCAGCAGGCGAGGAAGCACTGGAGACTTTGCGGTCGAATCGCGTCCGCAGAAACGCTCCGTCCTCACAATCTAGCATTGGGCCTAGGAACTGAAAAGGCTCATCACCATTGTGAACTAATTGGCACGGGCACCTCATAGAACGGGAAGTTTAATAACCGACTCGCAGACAAATCCCAACGGGTTACTTTTCGTAAGGAGATGGAAAAGAGGTCAGCACCTGGGTCGGAGTGGCGCGGCAGGTGGAGGCCTTTCCAGGCCGAACTTCAGGAGTGCTGCTTCCGCTACTTGCCGACGAGCCAGAAAGTGAGGCGTGAACCGCCGCCACGGTCTTCGCCTGTTCTGGAAGAATGTACCTGAAGGCAAAACAATCTGTGACAACAGGTAGGCCTCAAGAAAAGTTTAAATCAAAATGAGACGAGTCGAGCCTCAACCGAAATGAGAACATTCAATGAACTTATCCCTTGGTTAACTCTCAAAACACAAGAATCGAGACAAGTGCATGCAAACGTACACATGTACGACACTAGAACGGCATTCAGTGGAGCGCATACCTCCGCCAGGCTGAACAGGCAACGTTTTGTATCCCACTGATAGGTCGGATCTGTATCCGTACCTTAACCAAAAGCCAATCAGCTTGTTCTCATCACCGCCCCAACTCATCCACCAAGTTTTGTCCAAATCCGTACACAACTTTTTGAGACATCCTACTATACAGTGCATCATTTTTGGCCCTATGGTGAAGAATGACTTGAACAATTAAAAAAAATTCTTGTATCCAGATCCGTATAGTCACCAAAATCGATAAAATTCGTCCTTGGCACACACCAAATGTGTCGAGCAAGCTTCGTTTGAATCTGTCCATAACTTCGTGAGATATCCTGCTCACAGACAAACATACAGACAGACAGACAGACAGACAGACGAACAGGAGTGTAAACATAACCTCCGTCCACCTTTGGTGCCGGAGGAGGTGGTAATCCGTCTCATGTACCAATCACAATATTTTAACATACAAGCTCATTTGGTGGGAATGTATCACTTGGGAACGGGAGGCGCATACTCGATGGAGGTTTGGGGCAGTCACGAGTCGAGATACGTCCCGAGGGTAGAACCGATCCTGGACAGATCGACAAACACAGGATATACTCGACGGAATGCAATTCGGCCAGGAACTTGCAATTAGTTCAGGGTGGCGAGGATAACTGGCCTACTCTTTGTGAAAGACGCCGCGGTATCTTTAACGTCCACTAATGCCCCCTTGTTACTGGCAGATTGTCCTCCGCCTTAACGTCCATCCAATGGACGGCGTACATATCAATGCCTCGCCCTTCATGCAAAACACCAGGGCGGGGGTTTATAGCTCGGTTGGGATTCAAACCCAGGCTACATACAGGCAATCAGACAATGGATGACGGGATGAAGTTCCATCTCACTTAAATACCAAGTACCAGGTTACTGGGATAAGAAGCCATTCGAGCATCCTGCGGAGTGGCGACCCGTCCAGGATTGTACTCCTTAGCCAATGAAACTGCCTCGGCAGCTTCGATGCGCCTCGTGGCCTTAAAGGAATGGTTATTATTGTTATCCTGAGAGTCAGCATGAAGCGGCACGTACTATTTTTAAATTGTTCGGCACCACTCGGCCGAGGTTCGAACCGCCGACCCTCGCAGACTCAGAGCAGACGCCGCAACCATGACACCACTGAGTGATTGTTGATGGAATCCCAGGCAGCAAGGTCGATTCTCCCTCCCCCACAGTATTCTAACCTCCCCACAGTATTCCTGCACCGTTATTGGCTTCACTGCCAAATAAATATTCATGAAACTGCCTCAACAGGATTCCTGACATCAGCACTCGAGTAATATCCGGGTAATAGTTGCGAAATAGGATCACCCCCATGGCTACCTAATGGGGAAAGTTTCCCACCTGTAACCCCTTGGTAGTGACACGATAACAAGCAGTAAAAACTTCGGCAGAAGGTAAAGTAGAGGAGTTTAACCGTCAAAACAAAGAAATAAAATAAAGAAATAAAAATTTGCGACAATCCGGAAAATATTGAACGTTGCTGAACGCAAGTGACGTTTTACTCTGCGCTGGAAAAATGCTCCGTGTGACGTCACGATTCGTTTCATGGTGATGGGTCACGTGCACGGGGAAAGGTGTAGTGCTTCAAAAATGAGAGGATTAAAGAATTTAAAAAAGGGGGGGGGGATGGGACAAAATGGAGAAAGGACATTGTGAGCATGGAACAACATCAGAACATTTGAAACTCAAAACCACACCACTGCCTAATTTGGCCACAATGACAAACTCATACTCACTCCTTCCCTCCTCTCCCCCTCCTCCTTTGTATGCAGCACAAAGCTGCGGGTGGCATCGTCGGCTGAGGGCGTGGCTGTGCCGCTGATGCAATGCCCCAATTACCAGTACACTGGTACTCATGTCACCGACCTCAGAAGGATGACAGGCTGAGTCAACCGCACCTTGTGTCAATTCAACGGCTGACAGGAGGCTCTAACTCAGGACCCTAAGATCCCAAGCCAGCCACCGTAACTGCTAAGTCAACACCAGGCTTCCCTCCCCTCCTACAGTCCACCTACTTCAACACCCCCATGCCTGCGATACTTCCTTCTCCCATCTGTTCTCTTTCTGTCAATCCCATCCCCCTCCTCCCCCCAACATAGAGAATACACACATGGCTCTTAAGGTTCGGGAAGGTTACAACGCAAAAAATTTTTTTTTAAAGAGGAAAGAGTTAAGGTCCAGATGACAGACACCTCCGAAACCACAAACGAGTTGCGAATCGAGAACAGAAAACTAATCAACCGACACTTCCACAATCGGACTACGTACCATTTCTTTTTCTCATACTTGTCTTGAAGAAAATCCTTCGCTTTCTGCGGATCCTTGAAGTCTGGCATGAGCGACGAACGTTCATCGTACAGGCCCAGCCAGATGTGTCGGCACACCTGGAGGAGGTGCGGCGCTACGTGTCAATCACAGAATGCCGGTTCGCCCGCCGTTACAACCACCCCATTACATCATTACTGAGCGAGCTTCTCGGGGAAGCCAAGCCACAGGTCGGTTGCATCATGCTCCTGGAAGATCTCAAATCGTGTTACGATTAAACAACAGGCAAAGACTTCCAAAAGCCACTTCTAGTGTTTGTGTGGGTAAACAAAGGCTTCTAAAGTCACAATCAAGCAAAGAACAGAAGCTAAGCCACATACAAACCGGCACCACAACTCAAAGCACGACCTTCCACGTGCTCCAGTACATTTACAGAACCAATGCCTTTCAACCACAAAGCAAACGGCATGAACATGATCAAGTGTGAACGAAAGGCATCATCACTTCCTGTGCCAGAGTCCAATCCATGGCTCGTCCTGATCCACGAGCACACGTGCCTTTATCTGCGTGTCGTACAGGCGGACGAGAGCAGCATGTCCGAGGAGGTGGAACGCTCAGGAATCATGGCATCGTACGGCGGTAACGTGGGAAACGAGTGGGCAAACATTTGTGATGATCCGTGTTTGTTAGACAGGTAAACAGTGTCACAGAAAGTGGAATGGGGGCACTGGCGATTAAATTTGCTTGGGAAAACTACCGCAGAAAGCGATGGACCTTTGGGTTCAGATTCCATCAAGCATCTCCGAGGTACCCGGCACAGAGTCCATGATCGGTACGCTATGGCCACTTTTGACGGGAACGGCACGGGACGCGAGGCGATCCTGGCTTCGTCGTCGAGCATCGCAAAGCAAGATGGAGTAACGTCATGCAACTTTCGCTCACGAAGGACAACCTGTAGTTCAAATCCATGCGGCAAAGTGAATCGGCTCTTCATTTTGGTTAAAAAACGCAGCTGTGACCTCACAGCATATACCCCAGCTGCGAGTTCCAACTCCAATAGCAATACATGGTTGGCATGGCAATAAAATAAATTGGCTTGACATGAACAGAAAGAAAACAGCTTCGGACAACATTTTGTCCCTCTCCAACTCATGAAGGCGGCCGTGGCCTTTAACTCTCATGGTTTTCAACTGGGGATAATACATATGCGCAAGTGACTCTGCAAGTTTATGCCTGGTGTTGGCTTTATGGTTAGGGTGGTGGGCTTGGAATCCTAGGATCCTGAGTTCAAATCCCACTCGGCTGTTCAATTTACACCAGGTGGGGTTGAATCTGCCTGTCATCCTTCCGAGGTCGGCAAAATGAGTACCAGCTTGCTGGGATGATTGAGCCGTTCGAGTATCCTGCGTCGGAGTGGTGACCCGTCCAGGATTGTGCCCAATAGCGCAGAAGACTGCTTCGGCAGCACCGACGCTCTGGACGGAGTATGGTCCCAATGGATGGATGGACTCTGCAAGTTCGGAGAAAGGCTTCGGCCTACATTCAGGACGACGGAGTAGCCTCAGAGCCATGAGACCAGAGGCAGTTTTAACAACTTAAGACAATCATGGGCGAGACGTGATCGACGTGGAGTTTGAAATCAGGAGGGACCTTGACTCCGTTTTGAGTTGCGCAAAGGACCAAGGCAGGCCTTGCAGGGTTCGGGCCGTTGGCTTGGGATAATTGGCGGGTCGCTGCATTTGCGTCGATACCTTGTGCTGTCCTTTTTGGCTGCCGAGGACAAGTGTTAAGGAACAATATTTTCAGAGTACCAAAAACAAGAGCTCAAGCAACCAAGTACACCACCTAGGATTGTCACGGTCAAACTGAAGTACATGACGGCCAATGGAAACCGATGAAGGCGTATCGTTGAAACGTTTGCTAAATATTCTCAATGGGGTGCCTGGGAATCGATTTTTGGGCCTGACTTGCTTGAATGAGGAATAAGGACAGCACGACACGGTTGTTCAAAGGAACGGATAAAAGATCGGCCAATCCTCACCAAAATCATCGGATCCTCCAACCCGAATGGTCAGACTTGTTTACGCAGCCGAACATCGAAATGGCGGGAGCATGTAATTCATATTATTATCCTCACGCACAGACACGGAATTGTGCAAATTGACCGGCCTATCGCTGCGTGAGTTCTGAGCAAGCGTGACCTCGGACTTCAACTATCACACGCTTGGGTGACGTTAAACCGTCCTGGAATACACGCGCAATAAGTGCGTGCCACTGTCACAACAGTGCAAGCGTCACGAACCCCCCGTGCGTGCGATTTATCAACAGAACCGCAGTGATCAGAATGACTCATCCAAGCAAAAAAGAAAAATTTATCTTTAAACCAGCAATGACTTTCTTGTCCACAAACCTCGTTCCCATGCTTCTGCAGAAACTCGATTTCCGAGTCGGTGAAGGTTGTCATGGAAATGGATTTGACGCGATGAGGAGGGTTCAAGCCTCTCCTGCAACAACAACAAAACAAAACAAAAAAACATCAAAAGCCAACGGATTAGTCATCATGGCACGACATGACCTCCACGATCATGCCGATAAGGCCAAGGGTAATATTAATGGGGTCAAAGAGTACAATTCAACCTGGATAGGAAATGGGATTTCAAGGAACATCATGAAAGGAGGCCTGGCACAGGAGTGGAGGGTGGCACAAATTGGTAAAGCATAAAAAGTTTTATTACGCACCACTACCACCCTTGGCAAATAAGCCAGACCCAGAGGATGATGATGGGATGAGGAGGTATTGGGAATGGCAGAAGGGAAAATAAGTAAATAAATAAATAAACAAGCAGTCATAGACTGGTACTTACGAAATCGTCAACTTGACCTCTACCTTGTCTAATAAAAGCTGTCTCTAGAGAAGGTAGCGACGCAAACCAGAAGTTTCTACGATGATTCTGTACCAAATCATCAAAAATCGTAACGTCGACCGAAGCAAAAATCTCCATTTCTCCACGCAATTATGTTACATTATTTTATCAAAGTCACAAAACCGTAATATTCGGCCATCCACCAACAATCTTTACATAATCGACGGCTTAGCGAGTCAGGCATGCGACGATAACCTTTATTGGGATAAAAAAAATGACTTTTAAACACCATCTTTATCGAAAACACTGTCAGCGCGCACACGGAAAACTTTTACGTGACTCAACGATGCGTCTGCTCGAGCGCACTGCATCACGTGAGACCCGTGACGCGTCGAGTGAAATATTTTTTATACAATCTTAAAACGTCTCCAAAACATCCGATTTTTACCAGAATTTCGACAACCGAGTTTTAAGCGTCCTAAGCGATCGCAAAAACCGAAGACAAAATTAAAATCGAAGTTAAAACGAACTCGTAACGTCGAGCGAAGCAAAAATACTCCATTTCTCCACATTAATTTACGGAATTATGTTTGACCTCACTGTGACCTTGACCTTTGACCGATTTTGACCAAAATCTAAAAAGCGCTAGCCATCACCCTCCTGAATCACGTGGGTAATTTGACATTGGTAGCTTCTTCCGTTCTCGAGTTATCGTGCCTACAAACACAAACAAACAAACACAAAACAAACACACAAACAAAACACAAACAAACAAACAGAAACGGAAGTGATCAATATACTTAAGAAATCTTTAGATTTCGTAAGTAATAAATACTTCCCTCTTCTTTCCCCACACTTGCCCCTCCATTTTACTTCTTTACCCTCTCTAGCTTTTATCAATTCTCTCTTGTCTCCATTTTCCCCCTCATTCCTTTTATGTATGCGTGGTGTTGGCTTAATGGTGAGGGTGGTGGGCTTGGGATCCGAAACTTCTGAGTTCAAATCCCACTCGTCTGTTGAATTAATACCAGGTGGGGTTGACTCAGCCCGTCATCCTTCCGAGGTCGGCAAAATGAGTACCATCTTGCTGGGACGATCGAGCCATTCGAATATCCTGCGTCGGAGTGGCGACCCGCCCAGGATTGTGCCCAATAGCCCAGGAGACTGTTTCGGCAGCACCGACGCTCTGTACAGAGTGTGGTACCAATGGATTTGGATTCCTTTGATGGCCATCTTCACAACCCACCTCCACCTCCACCTCCCCCTCCACACAGTATTTTTTGCGGTTGGAAATCATTTTCATCATTTTCAATGGTGACAAAACGAGATCAGAATTAAGGCAAAGATGATACTATCAAGGAGGGATCATCATGCTCCCTCGAGACACCGATACGTGCAGCTCCGATACCAAGAAAAAGAACACGCGCGGTGTCGCGAAGTATCCAGATCAGGCAAATCGGATGCCAAAACCAAACGTGTTCGCGCTTCTGTTGCTACGCAATGACCGTACGACCGAGAAAGCGCTTTGGTCTCGCAGTTGCTTAGTGATCGCGAAGAGTAACCAAACGTACAAGTGCCTGGACCACCCAGCCACCTTTCAAAGCGCAGAAGCTCGCCGTCCGCCCGGGTCTCCGGTTCATGTAATCGAGCACGGTCCTTTTGTGCGAAGCGCAAGATGTGGTCAAAAACAATAGTGTTATCACACCGCGTGGAGGATAACGAATAAAAGCATGAAGAAAGGCGCAATGCATGATAAGGAGAAGATGCATTGGGAAAGGGGACGATGTACAAGAGTGAGTGGTCATGTTATCGAGAAAGTTAGGTATGCGGAGGTTACCGTGTGCGAGTTTGGTCATCACAATACCGTAAAGATACTGACTGCAGAAACTATGAAGGTCTCGAAGTGCCGTGGATAAAGCGAGTTAGGAAACGCATTGCGTGATGAAATATTGTTTTGGGCGAGGGGAACAGAAAATGAATGTTTGAAGGATGGAGTCCATTTCTGAGGAGCAGGGTGACGTGACATGGGGGAAAAGATTGAAGGTGGAAAATTGAAAATAAGTGGCAAACAAAGCATTCCACCAATACGGTTAATGAGCAGGAGGTGCGAAACAAGTTTAACAAACAACTGTTCAGTTGGTTGTGTATGACTGGAGAACCCAGGGTGAAGGCCTCAAATAGATGAGGCAGTTACAACACCCTCCCTTCCACGCCAACCCTCTTCTCCAAGCAATGATCAAGCGACAACACGAACCCTAGAAAGATAGTTTATTCACAAGACTAATCAATTTGTAATTGAAAACTACTGAAAAGTTGAGTGTACCGCATTTTAAAAACTCACAACTCTGGTATGGAGCAATGAAACACATGTGGCATGAGGCACAGAGAAACGAGCAAAACAAGTGCTGCATTAAGAAGCTGCCAAAGCATTACGGATCTGCGGCTACAAGGGTCGCAAGAAAGTGCGAGCGTTTTCCACCGGCCGGTTGATGCACAAGGCGAACAAGCAAGCACAAGGGGCCACAGTTACCGGATCGGAACTTCAGCACAAAACTAGGGCGCAGCACTCTCGAGTGCATCGCAACCCGGGGACCTCGCCAAATGCCCAGCTCACCAATGGGACAAACTCCGGACGGAGACGACGACGGACGAGTGAGCTTCTGAGGATGACGATTATCAGGGATGAGCGAATGCAGAAAATTCACAAAGTGTTTGAGACGGCAATCAATTGGTACAAAACACGACACAATTGTGTGTGTGTGTGCGTGTGTCCGTGTGTGGCAAATTGATGGGCATGCTGGGAGGGCATGCTGCACCTTCACATCGTCCTTGGATGTAGTCTACATTCGCTGAAAGGGGCAGTTCTCTGGTGTTTAAAGTTCACTCCAAGTATATGTGCCTCTATACCAGTACAATGGTACTCATTTTGCCAACCTTGGAAGGATGGCAAGCTGTCAACCCCACCTGGTGTTAATTCATTGAATGACAGGGTCTCAAACTCAAAACTCTAAGATCCCAAGCCAGCCACCCTAACCACTAAGCCAACACCAGGCTTATAAGGTAGACGACAAACGGACACACGACGTGATGGCGACGGTTTGTTAACGGAATGAGACATCAACGTGATGCTATGCATGCACGGAGGGCGACTCTCATCCCAGAAAGTTTTCCCGGCCGGATTTTCTCGCACCAGACGAGTTCACAGTGCAATTTTCGGCACGCAGATTCCAGTTCCGGGTGATGAAAGCAAGGGAACCGAAGAAACGTTCCCGCTAGAAAATTGTGCTGAAAGTCGACTTTTTAATCAAGAAAAGACAACATAACCAACAGACACATGCATGCTCGATCGACAGTCGCTGATCAGTTTCCAAAATAGACATTCCTGAAACCGTGTACAGCTTCGAGTTGGCCGGAACCTTTTAATAGCAGGAACATCATTTCGGACGTATGCGCCCAGCATTGGAGTACATGTCCCGTTTATTGATACGTGACCATGTCTTCACCGACGGGTGCTAAGCGCAAGAACAGTTCGGCAGCAACATCAAAAAGAACATTCGGTAAATGGTCTTTCGGTCAGAAGTTCATCCCCAGAAACAGCCGAAGAAGACACACTCGCTAAACTACGGTGTTCACGTTGTTCCGAACATGAAAAAGATATTCGCAATGAGGCCACGGGTAGAGATATTCGTGTCTCCCCTCTGAATTCCATTCCGAATTACATTGATGGTATTTTGTACAAACACGAGGGTAGCATATTAGACACAAGCATGGCTATTGTCAAAGAGCCACCTCAGCACCGCAGAATCTGGCAGTTCACTCAAGCTGACTGGCAGGGACTGCAAGCTGTCCTCTCATGTCAAGACTGGTCCTTCATTTCTACCTCTCCTGATATTAATACTTGCCTGGGAGTCCTTCCACACAAGCTTGCTTTCCCTGAGGAACAGATTTATCCCATGTTGTCATCAGTTATCACACCTATCCACCCACACATGGTTCACCGATTCCTGTGGTGAGGCAGTTGCCTTCAAACAACTTGCATTCTCTTCCTGGAAGGCAAATCCGACCGAATGCAACCTCAGATCATTCCGCAAAGCCCGCTACAAGTGTGTCCGCTCTAAGGAGAGCGAGAAAACAACGTCTGTCCAATTTCAAGAATGGGCTTTCAAAATTGTCTCCCCCCTCTAAAACCTGGTGGCACCTTGTCAAGTCTGTCTCTGGTGTATGTTCCCCTTCCATCCCTTCCCTCTCTTCAAATGGCACCACAGCCGGCTCCGCACGTGAGAAGGCGGAATGTCTCAATTCTGTTTGCTTCCAAATCTTGTTTCCCCATCCCCTCACGATCGGTACCCACCCTACCCAGTCACACCCAAATGCTACTGGACTCTGTGTCTTTTGCACCTGAGAAGGTAGAGAAGTTTCTTGCAACGTTCTTCTCCGATTCTGCAACTGCACCAGATAGCATCAGCTCACATGGCCTAAAAACCTGCTCTTGCGCTTCCTCTTTCTGCCCTTTTCACTCTAGTCATTAACCACAAGTCATCTTCCATCTGGCAGGAAATCAGCCAACATAAAGGCCCTGTCACACCTTGACGTTTTAGCCAGCGTATGGCAAGGTATCAAAATGTATGTAAAACGCTATGTAAAACGCTGGCGTACGCTGAACTATTAATGTTTTTTTTTCCAGTTTTGGACGTATTAATAACGAGTTGGACGTATGCATAACGTATTAGTAACGTACACAGAACGTTTCGATAACATATAGATAACTTATATCACGAATGCTGAGCGTGTTGTCGGCGTTCACAACCTATGCCCAACGATAGTCTAACTTATGCATAGCGCGGCAGCGTATCGCCGACGATCACGTGGCATAGCCTATTAAAAGGCTGCGGCTCGACGATTCAAATCATAACCGTACTGGACATCGAAGTGTCAAGCCGCTGTCACACCTTGACGTTTCAGCCAGCGTATGCCGACGTATGAAAAATTTGCCAAATACGCTGGCACACGTCGAATACATTATGGGTAAGTTTGTATACGTTAAGAGCACGCTGAAGCACGCTGAAGCACGCTGGCATACGTCGGAGTACGCCGAGTACGTCGACAAATTTCAGCATGTTGAAAATTTTTCGACGTACTCGACGTATGACATACGTTCCGCATTCGCTGGCCATAAGTTTTAGGCAAGTTATGCGATCGTTGACACACGTCGACACACGTTACTTGTAAGTTACTCATAAGTCGAAACACGTCGAGGTAATGTTTAGCGTCAGTGTTCCAGACTCCCGTTTTGTTTTTTTGTTTTTTGTTTTTCTTCTTCGGCATTATGGTGATGTTGACACTTCGATTTCTAGTGCGGTTATGATTTAAATCGTTGAGCGGCAGCCTATTAATTATATTATATTATAACCGCACTAGAAATCGAAGTGTCAACATCACCGTCATACCGAAGAAAAAAAAATGGAGTCTGGAACACTGACGCTAAACATTACCTCGACGTGTTTTCGACTTATGAGTAATACAAGTAACATGTGTCGACAATCGCGTAACGTGCCTACAACTTATGGCCAGCGTATGTGGAACGTGTGAGTCATACGCTGGCATACATCGAAAATTTTCAAGCATGTTAAAATTTGTCGACGAGCTCGGCGTACTACGACGATGCCAGCGTACTACGACGTATGCCAGCGTGCTCTTAACGTATACAAAACTTACCATAACGTATTCGACGTGTGCCAGCGTTTTAGACAAATTTTTCATCTACGTCGGCATACGCTGGCTAAATCGTCAAGGTGTGACAGGGCCTTAACCGCATCACATTAAAAAGGTTCAAAAACCGATCACCAATTAGCTTACTTCCAAGCGTCAGCAAGGTCATGGACTCCATCGTCGGAGTTGATATGAAATTATTCCTTTTCTCCAATTGCCTCATCTCAGACCGTCAATTCGGATTCAGACAAGGTCACTGCACCTTGACATGCTGCTTCTGCTCCCCAAACAATGCATGGAGGCACTTAATGTCACACATGAGATCAGCAGTCTCTCTGGACACATCTTGAGCTTTCAATACAGTCTGGTATCCTGCCTTACTCTCCAAACTCTCTGCTATGATATCCAAAGCCAGCTAAGTACGTGGCTTCCTGACTTGTGGCCAATTGTGGCTCTCAACAAAATCCTTTCAATCTCATCTCCCTCCCTATCAAGGCTTGAGTGCTCAAAGCAGTTTTGGGCACAGTCCTATTCCTCATCTTCATCAATGACATAACTCTGGAAACTCCTCTTTATCGATTTCCTGATGACTCTACCATCTGCCGCAACATTCCTCATCCTGCAGATAGGCAGGCTGCAGCCTCTTCCCTCTCTCTCTCTCCAGACCTTGAGAGAATCATGAGCTGGTCAAACACTTGGAATACGTCTTTCAATCCTGACAAATCCCACACTCTTACTCTGTATCTGCCTCGACAAACTTCTACTTCCTTTACAATCCTCTTGAAGTTCAGTCACTCAAACTTTTGAGCCTCACCATCAGCCATGATCTTTCTCAATGGGTAAGCCACATATCGAAGTTGGCCTCCGAAGTCAGTCTGGGCATCCCCCGTCATGCAGTCTTTCCTTGGCACACCTGAACTTTTATCTTACAAAAAGACCAGGCCTTCATGCGCAGCATGATGGAATATTGCTCTCCCTTTGGGCTGCCCTCCTGTGCCCCCACACCTTGCTCAGCGTTTCGCATAACAACAAGGGCCTTCAATATCATCGGTATCTCCCACAATCAAACTGAGTCTCTGGACCTATCACTTCCGCAATGCAGACAAGTTAGCGGTCTCTCTGGCTTCTACTATCTCCCCATGGTCTTGCACCCTCTGCCCTTTCCATGCACTGTCCCCGCCCCCCTCCAGGTTTCTGCATGGAGCATGCCATCTGCAAGGAACTGAAATCCAGAATCACTGCTCATCTCCACTCATTAATTTTCTCCCCCCCCCCCAAACTTACTCAGTCTCTTTAATCTCATTCTCCCTCCAGGGTTTCAAGACAGTTCTACATCATCTCAGGTCACCCTCATCCACAACTATGATCTTTTCTACCCCATTAATCCTCCCCAAAACCCACCTTTCCAGATTTCCAGTTTTTCCTTTCACTTCTGTGATTGAGACTTTGTGGCTGGATCCGTCTTGTTCACCCCTGTGTCCTTCCCAAGTCCTTTATCCATCTATTCTGTCACTCAATGCTGCCGTTTGCGTGTTTCCACACCCTCTCTTCTCCTGTTCTTTTTGTTGTTACCTCCTGGTCCGTTTTGTGTTCAAGCAGCTCCTCCTCGAGCCTCGACAGTGTGTAGAAAAAAAATGGGTTGGGGTTGTAATGTGACATGTTTGTCGTGTTCCTTTTTAAGAGCTTGAAACAAAGACATATCGGAATGCTGTCAAAGCCCCTGTCTTCTCATCTTCATTCCTGAATATTTCTAAGCAACCTAAGTATAGATTTGGTGTCTCTTCAAACTACCGAGCAAAGCAATTTGCAGAAACTCAGTGTATTTATGCGATTGCTATGGATGTGGGACGACATGACATCGTGCACTAGGAGCTCACGTCATCCCGCATACCCACCTGCAATCTTTTGTACCCCATTAACCATACCTACCCCCGCCCGACCCTTTAACCATACCTAACCCCGCCCGACCCTTTTACTTGCAGACTACTGTGTTGTCTGTCTGTCTGTCTGTCTGTCTCCTCTTCCTATTCGTTCATTCGCTTACTTATTTGGCCAACTGTTGCCCCACTGCTCTATTGTCAGTTCATTTACTTTTTGCCCTCAATCTCCTCGCTCTTCCATGAGCCTCGAACATGTATATATATATGTATGTAAAACAAATGGTGTACTTTGTGCAATAAAATGAATAATAGACGAGTTGTACATGCATGGAAAACAAGTGCACGTGAACATTTTTGGAAATACCAATAAACGGAAGGCCTCTGCAGTGCCAAACATGTCCCGACACCGATTAATTCACATTTTCAAAGCTCTTTGAAATCCAACTTTAAGGTTAACACTTTACAATGCGTGAAGCATCAGAGAGGTGGTCTCAGTGCCACCCCCCCCCCCCCCCGGCCAAATAAAATTATCATGGAACTGGAGATAAATTGTACCCCAACTCCCTAGCCGAGGATTTATTGAGCAATGCTATAACACGGAATAAATGTTAAATGTTTAACTATTAACAAAGTACCCATAAACAAAACCAAGCGATATTAAACTAAAGCAGACGGGGCGACGTTTCCCAATAGCCAGGGTAAGAGTGCACAACGATTCCATTCAACAGTAACACGACCAGAGTAACACGTGGCAACGGCAAAGGAGGCTCCATGGTTCGATTACCAGGGAAATCGGAGCCGAAGTCCTGCCTCCGGCGCAGATCCGGCAGGAGGCACCGAATCTCGATAGTTTAAAGGATCCAAAGGAACCTTTTACATGAGCGGTGGTACCGCTCGGCACAGTTCCTCTTACGAACGCAAACACTTACGAAGGGTTGGACGCCTCGAGTCAACAAACCCTTCCCGATCCTTAACTGCCTCCAAGAGGTTCCACAATCTGGAGGGAAAGTAACCAATGGGTGATCAGATCACAAATAACTTTTTCAAATCGGCCAATATAATATTGCTGCCGGAGTGACGGAATGTGCAAACCCAGTAGTTCGGCAAAGCAAACCTATCGTGATGAGAACACCAAATTTAAACCATTATTAGACTAATATGTAATGATAATTTTCAGATATTGGGGCATTTCATTATCCCAATGCTTTTGAAAGTACCGGGGATATTGCGATTGGCTCCGTCGTCCGTCTGTCTGTCTGTCCGGCACACTATCTCCTCCGAAAGACCTAAACGGTTGGGAAGAATTCACCAAACTTGGTTAGTTACGATCACAACATAGCACGAAGGTGCAAGATGAATGTCATTTTTGGACCGCAACTTGGGGCGGGTCGAAAGGTCAAATACCGAAAAATGCAATGACGGGCGCATTTTTCAAACATTTCTTAATGAAACTTTGTATATGAATCAACATCGGGAGACGCATGAAAGAATGCAAATAGTTTTGGATTTGACCCCCGGTCAGGCCCAGGAGATGCGAGACTTATGGTCACGGGATTAAAAAGGGGAAAAAAATTTTTAACTCAAAATATGATATTGAGCCCCGCGCCTGGTGGAACTTGGCCACCTTTCAACTTTGCTTCAGGTGTGGGAAGCGTGAGGATTTGGCAATGATGTGCCATCGACTTCGCTCTCGTATTTCGTCTGTGGTGTGCGTGTGCATGTGCATGTGCGTGTGCGCACGCGCACAACCGATTGAAATGTGTCGATTCGAGCTTGGTATAACAACATGGTAATTGGTTTACTCATATGTGAAACCAGAATGGCACTCGGTAGAGCGCACACCTCCGCCAGGCTGAACAGTTTACGTTTTGTATCTCACCGAGAGGCCGGATCTGGACTCGGACCTGAACCAAATTGGATCGATTCGTCCTTGTCACACACCCAAAGTGTCCACCAAGTTTTGTCCAAAATCTGTAACTCTTTGAGATATCCTGCTCACAGACAAACAGACAGACAAACAAAAATGATATATTTATCATTTTTAGACATCTTTCACATAATACAAGTGTGCGCATGTTTTACTTTTCGAAAATAACGTCTATTTTAACCTGGTGTAATACGTAAGAGGCTCGAATCAGATTCAAGTCGAAATGAACGTCAATCCAAAAAGTGATAATTTTGGTACTTTTCACCATCACCGATGCTGCGCGAGAATATTAATAGTCATCAAACTGAATTGCTGGAATATCTCCTTCACAAGAGCACAAGAGTGTGCCATTGAAGATGAGCCCTTTCGCGCTTGTCGTGGTTCTTGGCATCCTGACTTGCCAGGCACAAGACATCAAACTCATTGCAAGTCCGAGACAATTCATGGAAGTGTCGTCCAGTGCGGCTTCATATAAGGTCCGTCTGAATCCAGCCCCAGCTTGGCGGAGAAGGAAGGGCAGGCCTCGGAACCAGAGTCTGGCCCCCAGACGTGACCACCCTGGAAGGACTCGCCATCTTCACATTCTTCTTTAATAGCAGCGATCATGTTGGTGAACTTCTGTGCGGAGAGTTTCCTCTTTGCAAACGGCTTCTTCCTGGCCTTGTCCAAATCAGCAAATGTTGTTGTGTCAGTCGTAGAGCAGTACAAAGAACCCTCAATGGTATGCATACTTTATTCTGGAGGTTACGTGGGGCACATGCCAATCTTAGAAGTGCATCAGTAAGCTCTGACAGAGCATTCCAGGTATCCCAGTCTGCTTATCTTACCATGGCCCAGCAAATGTTGAAACCGGTGTCACAACTGTAAGCTGCGATTGGAACCAATGGCGGGGTCGAAT